>VDFB02155972.1:0-53573 GCA_007258455.2 Sequoia sempervirens
CTCCCACACTCTCTCCCACTCTCTCTCACTCTCTCTCCCACTCTCTACCACCCTCTCCCACTCTCCCACCCTCTCTCACACTCTCCCACCCACCCACACTCTCCCTCACCCTCCCACACTCTCTCCCACTCCCACCCTCTGTCGCCCTCTCTCCCATAAGCATAAATACGTATATATAGGCATACATACATACATGACACACCAACGTACATATACATACAAACGTATGAATAAACATTCAAAAAACTGACATTTAACTAAAGGAATAAATAACATGAGTGCGTTATTTGTTGCTAGAAATGTTCCACGGAGAAGGATAAAGTGAAAACTAATAAATAACACGAGCGTGTTATAACACGCTCGCGTTATGTTTTTCTTTGGGAATCCTCGAGCCTTAGCTTTGGTATTTTCCTTGGAATACCAACCCAAAGGCTTGGAGGGCATTCCCAACGACCAGAGATGTGTTTTTTGCAAATTCTACAATTTTTCACATAATTGAGTTTGTGCTCACCGTCAAGATTGCATTTGGTTCAATATCGACAAAATCGAACACATGGGTAATGTTAAGTTCTCTCTTAGCTTTCCAATGATATAATTTTTTTCACTTTCTGACAATGTTAGGCCTTTCATCCATAATTTCTTTTGTTTGTATGTCTATTTTTTGTCAAAAAGCAGTGTTTGGTTTTTTTTTTTGTTATAAATTAACCGTTCATCAAAATTTCAAATAAATTACATTTTTAGAAACTAGACTTCCTTCTACAAATTTTAAAAATTAAAAATTAAAAAAAATCTATTACTTTCAAAAATTTGTAATGGGAGCACGGCCAAAATTCTGCTTTTTATGAAGTACCCACTTAGAAAATTAGTAAAAAATCAAATATTCATTAAAAAATTATCAGAAAAATTGTGCATCAACTAGATGTTGTTAGCTAACTTCTGACTGTAGCGATTTTAAAAATACTAAAAAAAAGTTCACCGTGCTCAGGTCATACAAGAGTTGCTATGTTATGTTTTTCTGACAAAACAACAACACCAATTTGTGTACATCCCTCTCTTGAACCCCTTAATCTCAACCATTTTCAAAATAAATTAGTAGTTTAGAAAGTAGACTCAAAGCACTTCGATCCTTTTTTTTGTTCCATCTCAAAATTTTGAGTGTAACTATCCTCAATTTCACATCTAAGGTCAACATTTCTTGATTTCATAAAAAAGTGGCCACTTAAGCCCCCTTTTTGGGAACTATCTTGGTGCACTTACCCTTACATACACTTCTTTCATACTATCATGCCATCAACAACCATCGCATACCAAAAAAGTATAGAAAACTTTATTCAAGAAACACAAAATACATAACCAGATGATGTACCATTTGTAGAAAAACTTGCAGACCACTTCAACATATGAGATTGGAATTGAGACATTGCACATACATTGTGAACACATTCACCAAGCCGCAAGAGTAGATACATCAATGTGGAGAATGTGGAGCACTTATTAGACTACTTTAGACAACTAGCACACTACTAACCTTCTACAATTCACAAGAACGTCCTCGGCAACACAGGTGGCCTGAAAATATAGGAGTGCAATGTGCATAAAGCACTAACATTGAATACCAAACTGGAAGACTAGAACTACAACATCAGAGGAATGTAGATTATTCTCTCATGAAGACTTCAATGTAGCTTCCTAAACTAGAAACATTTGTACAACTTACAGAGACTAGAACTTCCTTTTAGCAACACACATATTATCAAGAACATCAAGAGACAAACTATAGATCTTCAACAACACTCTCCAACATTAGTCATGCTTCCAATCCTCATCTTAATAAATTATCATGAAAATATCTTTGTTGTCAGTAATAATGTATTATATGAGCATTAATAATAATAATTCTTTGATAAGGCATGACATCCAACCATGAACTTCTTCAACTCTTCTCTTTTTTGATAAGGCATCACATCCAACCATGAACTCCTTCAACTCTTTTCATTTTTGATAAGGCATGACATCCAACCATGAACTTCTTCTTCTCCTCTTTGATAAGGCATGACATCCAACCCTTGTTAGCCCAAACTAAATGTAACAAAGACAACCAATACCAAGGACTAACATAAATTACAACTAATAATCAATATTTACAACAACTACAAACAATCTCCATCAACAACAACCATCAGCGTTGAAATCAATGACAACACAACCATTAGTGGGTATGTGCAGGATCATGATGGGCCAAAAAGTGGTAATATGATGGGTATGTGGTTGACGACTCTTTTTTTACCCAAAATTGATCAAGCGAAAAGGGTTTTTAAAGGAGATTCTTAGCTTTCCATGGATATAAATTATGTTTTACTTTGAATTTAATAAGTAATTATTATTCATTTTCTATTCAAATTATGACGAAAGTCCTGATTGATAGGTTGATTGAAAAACATCTATAGCTTTCAAACGGTATCACATTTTTTTAATCCAAAACATGTGTCACATTCTATGCTTCACATACTATAGGACTAAAAAATGAAAAAAATAATTTCATGAAGTTTTGACCAAGTTAAGGTGTTCAGACATACGAGTTTTTTATATTTTTAAAAAGTTGTAATAAAAAATTCATAATTAATTATTTACTTGGAAAAAAATTACAAAAAAATATGCATCACATTGGGGCATGAGTCCTCTACTATATCTAATATCTTATAAAAAAAATATCATCATTTTATTGTGGTTAGGGTGGTTAGACAAACACCTACTTCTTTTTCCTAAATTTAAGTACCACTGCATTGAAATTTCAAATTTTCACCAAATATATATATATATATATATATATATATATATATTTAAACAAACCTAGTAGTTTAGAAACTACATTCAATTTGCTACAGATTCTATTATTACATATTTTTGAAATAATATAGATAACATATTCAAATTTTTATGTCAAGTTTCCTAACTCTGAATTTTTTGAATTTTTTGCCACTTAAGGGCTTGTTTTTTCCATGATGATCCTACACATACCCTAGTGTTGAAATCAATGAAAAGTACCAACAATCTCCCCCTTTGGCATTGATGGAAACACACTGCTCACTCTCCCCCTTTGAAATCAACGACAAAGGGCCAAACACTTACGCACAAGCCAACAATTTTTTTTCTATCTTTAGGAGCAAAGGGCAAAAGGATCATCTATTGAAGCAATAATACATGCTCCCCCTTTGATGAACAAAACTTCTTTTTCACACATATACAACAACTACATAATTGCTTTAGTACTCCCTCTTACTACCATCTCCCCCTGAAGGGTAGCACCCATCAATCTAGGAGAGAGGATATGGCATCAATTTCTTCCATTGGAAAGATGAACCATCTATGCATCTAGTTAGAGAAACGAGGGGCAATGCCCCTAGATTCTTCCTTAGCTTTTTCAAAGGTATCCTTTAAAAGATCCTTTATAAAGATATTTTCAATCTAATCCTTTGTAGGAACATATTCTATTTTGATTTCATGTTCTGTAACTTTCTCTCTAAGCAAATGGTACGAAATTGTGATGTGTTTAGTCCTTGAATATATTATCAGATTCTAAGAAATATTAATAGTACTTTGTTATCACACATTATAGTAATAGGTTAATCATATACAACCTTTACATCCTTTAAGGTTTGCTTGGTCATAAGCACCTAAGTCCAGCAAGATGTTGCAACAATGTATTTTGCTTCTATTGTGGACAAGGACATTGAGCCTTACTTTTTGTTGAACCATGAGACCAATATGTCTCCAAAATAAAATGAAATTCCACTTGTACTTCTCTATTCATCAACACAACCTACCCAATCAACACCAGTATAGGAACTCAGAGAGAAGTTTTGATCCATTTTGTACCATAGCCCATAATCTAGAGTTCCCTTCAAGTATCTAAAAATGTGTCTGACAACTTTCTCATGAGATTTCGTAGGATTGTCTTGAAATCTAACAACCAAACATAAATATTTTAAACATATTGAGAAATGAAAAAAAAATCATAACTGAACTTCTATATACATGGGTTAGTAGGCACAAGTACCAAGCATTTATTGACATCTAGAACAATTATATTCATTTTGAAACTATACTTGTGGACACTCATAACATAGACAAGACCTTATTTCTTGAGGAATGTAGAACATTCCAACAAGCCTTCATCTTTACTTCACCTACCAAAAGTATGGAACAAAATTGTGTTACTTGCATATTTTACTTCAAAAGGTGTAGGGACTTGAGACTATGGATATTACACCTTCACATCTTGCTCACCTTATCTTCTAGTCCATAAGACAAAACTCTTTCCTATGAAGAGAAGTGGACCATTACTTTGTCAAATTTTGAATTGCTTGGCAGACTTACTTTTCTAGGACTTTATCTTTAAATGTGATACACCAAATTGGAATAACATAAAATAGAAAAGGTGTACCAACCTTCACACATTATCAAATTCCACCAGGAACACCAAAAAAGGTCCATTTATTCACAACAGATCTATACGCTAACTAATCTGATTCAAATCATCCTTCATGTTGAAGTTTTCATCACCCTTTTCTTTTTAGGGGGGAAAAATGTTTTGCAAGTGACATCTCCCCCTGATATAATACTCTATCTTAGTTTTTCTTGGAATCTTGTGAATAGTGTGCACAAGAATAAAACCATCCTTCTTCTCATGGTCTTCATTCTAGATCTTTCCATCTCCTTTTTACTAATTAATGGATTCATCCTTTTTCTGTTATTAAGTAGATGACTTCACAAAACCTTTTCTACAATATTTTTCCTTCTATCCCATATTATTGTACTTGCAACACACAACATTGTGCTCTAGAACAAAGCCATTCCTCTTGACTTTAGATCTGCACTCATCAACCTTGTGACCATAGTTGTTGTAGGCAAAGCAATATCCATGAAATAACATAGCATTTTTTCTTTGAGGTAAGAAATACCTTCTTCCTATGTTGTTATTCCTTCTCTATCTAACTCTACAATCAACAACCTTATGCCAAAAAATATTGCAAAAAAACTAGTAACCTTGAAAGGACTGATTGAACTTATTAGGAGCATGTTGTTTTACTGATGGAGTACTTCTACAACCTTTCTACTTCTAGTCAGAACTAGATCTTCCTTCTTTCTTTCCATTATGAATATTCATTCTATCTCAAAGGCATTCTTCTTAGAGTCTTTAGGAAATAATCTCTCTTCAGTCTTTTCATTTGATTTTGAATTGTTTTGACCAAACTTCTTTTCTTTGTCAATTTGTTCCTTTTATTTTTTCAGGGCATTCCTTATGATGGTATTTTCTTCCTCAAGCTTTAAACATTTTTTAGTCTTGTCTTTGAGTTTTATATTCAAGCAATCTTCAACCCTCTTTCCTTTTTCAATGTTTATTTTCAAATCATAGATCACACCTTCTACTTCTTTTAGTCTAATTTCATATCTTTTGCTTTCTTTTACTAGAATTCTTAGTTTGTCAGATTCTTTTTTTGATTTTGCAAGAAAGATTTCATATTTTTTATTAATACCTCTTACTTCATTTAGGTAGTTCAATGTAAATTGGAGTTTTCCTTCAAATTCAATTTCTCATTCATCTGAATTAAAGTCCCAACCTTTAGGTTCCATAGATTCCAGATCTAGATCAGAGGAAAATATGATCTTATTCCTTAAGGAGCTTGAATCGTTACATATCTCAACATTATAATTTCTATCAATATTATTAAAATCCATATAGAGAGTTTCATCATTTGAATCATTCTCCTCATCTTCAGAGGAACCACTACTCTCTTTGGAAAATAGACCCTTCTTGAGCTTATCTCTTTTATTATTGTCATCTAATTTTTTATAAGGACATTTGGATGTAAAATGACGCATTCTTCCACAATTGAAACATTTAAAAGGTAAATTACTTTTTTATTTCCCAGTACCCTTCTTTAGTCTTCTAACAAAGTTTTCTTCAACTTCATCAAGTTCATCAATTTGATCAACAACTTTATCTTCAATCTTTTTGTTAATATTAATGCAACTTCTTTATTTAGAACATCTTGACCTTGGAAATCTCTCATCTCAAAGGTAGTAAGAGTACCAAACATTTCATCAACTAAATACTGATCCAAATCTTTAGATTCTTCAATGGAAGATACTTTGTGACTAGAAGATTTTGGGAGAGGTCTCAAATCCTTCTTTAAAGTTTCACTTTCTTTTACTTCTCCACCAATTTTGGAGATCCCAAAGATAATTTCTTGTACTCAGAGCATATACCTTGCAATGTCTTCATCATCAATCATGTGTAGAGTCTCAAATATGAACATGAAGATCTACATCTTGGCTTGCTTCAATTTAGTATCTCTTTCATATATGCTACTAAGCTTCTCCAAGCATCTTTGGCAGAACTACAATTTATCACCTTCAACAATTTTGAATCTGCTAATCATAAAAAATAGCATTATTGGCTTTAACATTACATTCATATAATCTATATTTAGTTGGATCTATAAATAGGAGTGGTAGGAGTAGTATAACCACTTTTGAATAATTTCCAAACACCAAACCCTAGAGAGTTTAGGTGTCCTTGTATTCTCAATTTATAGTAGGAGTAATTAGTCCCATCAAGCCTAAGACCTTTGTATGAACCATCATGTACCATCCTAAATATTTTCTTCAAGTTGGTAAGCTTCTATAGAGGAAATTGGCTCTGATATCAATTGTTGAACACTTATGGAGACTAAGAGGGAGGGATGAATCAGTCTACACAAAACTTAACCCCTTTTGGAACTTGAAACTTTCGGCACAACTCAAAATCCTATAGAAAATAAAGATAAAACTTTAAGAAGAGTAGTAACAAAGAAAGATATAGAAATTTGAATCTTTAACACCTTCAAAAAACTTTACAAATGAAAGATATAGCAGTAATTAGATCAGTAGCAAAGAGAAAGAGATAGAGACTACACACATGTGCAATGAGATACCACATTTACGTGGAAAACTAAATGAGGGAAAAACCATGGTGAGAGTTAACTCACAATATAAGGATCACTATAAAAATACTTGCAAGAAGGCTCACTTCTTTAGAGCAAGATAGAAAAAGGACTTGTAGCACTAAAGTGCCAACCAACTCTAAGAGCAAGATATAGAGGACCTGATGAGATTCACTATCTTAGAGAAAGATACAAAAGATATATAAGATAATTACAAATATTTCCAACACAACTCTCTATTGAATAAGACATTCAAGAACAAATTATCTTTCCTTTAACAATATTTAGCACTATCTTTGTTGGATATTCAATACAATTTTCTCACACACTTTTTTTCACTTGTTCTCCACATCATACATGTTGCATCTAAATTGATCTTGCATTTATATCTGCTACAACACTTTGATTATTCAAATAGGTCAGCCGAGAAGAGAATAAATAATAAATTCAACTGGTCAGCCACCAAAGCATGATGTGTTCCTATCTAGAGGATAGAGAGGACCAAAAACAATCTTAATACTTCTTTCAATGTAATAAATAATGATTTACATGTAGGTGCACATGAACCTAAGTCAATATCAAGGAAACATGTGGATGGGACATTGAAACACATAACCAGTCAGCCCATAAAAACTCCTTCAATTGAATTTACATGATATGGTCCTAAATAGGATAGGTCTAGTGGAGCTTGCAAAATCAATGGTTATTTTGATGTTTTGGAATTTCTGAGGTTTAGAAATTCCTCAATTATATTGAGCTAGGGTTTTGAGTTTGCAAGTTAGGGATTCCAGAAACCCTCATGTGTTAAAACCCTAAAGCTTGAGTCTGACCATGCACTTTTGTTATATTTTTGAGTTGACCTCCTATTTTTGGTTCCTAGCAGTCATTTAAGTTACAACCTATGTCTAGGTTGTCATTCATTAACCAACCCCTTGTTTCCATTTTACTTCTCGAGCTTGTGCACCTTTATAAAATTTGGCTAAATATAAAAGTTGTTGATATTTTGGTAAATTATTAGAACTATGTATATCATCAACATGGTTTTAAAACTTTTCCTTTTTCTAATCAAGACTATCCTTCACCTTTTCCTTTGCTGAAATATCATTCTTTCAATTACCTAGGTGAGATCCCCATTTCTAAAATAACATATTGAGAATGTGCTAATTATTTCACTTAAGTTGTTTTATCCCCACTTAGCTTGCACCACATGGTTGTACCACATTCCATCACATCCCTTCTTTGCATCACATTTCATCTAACATCCATCAGTTCCCTTTGCACAATGTGTGATGGATTTAATGCTATTGGGCTGATGGACATGTTTTGACATTACATTTCATCACACCATCCTTTTGTATCGTGTTTTCATTCTAAATGGCATGAGCTGAAAATGTGATATGCAATATTCAAGACCAATGGTTGTAGTGAAGGGAAAGTGATCTAACGGTCATCGGAAGAGTTCTTCACATCATACCTTTATGTTTTCACTGACGGGGTCACATTTGTGATATGCAATGATAGTGGATAATGATGTTAAAAGGGATAGATGGCAATGTCCTTCTGCCCCATAGGAGACATGGTGGGTCCTCGGCTTAGCTTTGTAGGATTGTGGGCTATTGAGATGTGTTCAGGGTGACAAGTGGAAAAATTCTATTGTAGTGCATGACTCTAGTGCATCACGACTTTCATTTATCATCATCATCATAAAGTGCGATGTGAGATGGCCCTTCCAGATTGTTACACATATCATGATACTAGTTCATCATAAGCTTTAAAGCGTATCACATTTTTGAACCAAGGAAGAAATTATAAAAATTCAATGTGTGATGAACAAAGAGGATAAAAGGATCCTAGGAGGAATATTCCTTTCTAGGTGTTAATATTGTGGCTCATCACAGAGGTCCTTTGTGTCACAATTTCATGTTGATAGCATATAGGGTGAAATGAGATATGTGATGAGTCTTTCATATTACAACACATGACATCACTTGGGTTCATCGCAAGGTCCCTTCACATCTCGATTTTACTTTTCTAGGAGTGGGGCCTATTCATGATGTATGATGGTGAGATCAAATAGTGATAAATGAAGGAAATGATCTAATGATCATCATATTATTCATTCACATCAGTATTGTGAATCAAGAATACTAAGGCCTATATTCGATATGTGATGAAAGGCATGGTGGGGTAAAAATTTGAAAACTATGGTGGATCGATTTGATGATGCGTGTCTAAGGAAACAACTGGTGATTTTTCATTGCACTGCAAGGCTCCTTCATATCACAAAAATGGTTTTGAGCCCATAACAAAGCTGCAATAGGATTATATGATCTGATGGTGATCTACGGATTAGGTTTAAAAGAGATTGGATCAACAACCATGTTTTAAACTTCACAATGGGCTTGATATCAACCATCTATCCATGATCGAGTGGCTAGAATTCAAATTTCAATGGTTAGTAGTCTGTTTTGCAAGAAGACCAAAATTGATGGCACAAATTTATTTCCAAAAACCAGATCAAATTTTGTGTGCTTCTCCCATGATGTATTAATGGCTAAGATGATGCAATTTCCTCTTTGCGTGTTGAAGGTGCCAAATTCTCTTGTCAGGGCATGCTTTCCTAGATTTTTCTATGGATTTTCTAGGATTTCCAAGACTCTATTGTTTAAGATCATGATGAATGTTTGCTGGTGATGTCAAATTCATTATCACTAGAGTTGTTGCTTAGGTTTTTGAGGAAAATACATTTTTTTTTGAAATTCAAATGGATTTCATCCTTACTATAACTCTAGTTGTGTTAGGGTTAGGGTTTGAAATCAATTCTGATTTATGCTTGCACTGTAAAGGAAATTTTTTTTATCATTCAAATGGTTCTGATTCTTAGTTTTTCTAAGTCTTTATATAGGGTCAAGTTGAATAAATAATTCCTAGGAAGCTCAGAGAAGAAATGTTGTAAATTTATTCTCTATAATAACAACAAATGACCTGAATACACATTGTACTGTATCTAGTGTTGCATATTAGTTTATCATTCTCTCCATTATTGTACCTGCTACCTTTGAATCAATATAATCAAGGATTGTTTTCTAGTTGTCATTTCACATTTTGTGTCATGGATGTATGAATTGTTTGCTTCTATTCATGGAATAGAGTGATTTTTCTTTTAGTTCATTTATCTAGGTTGTGGTGATGCAATATGGATCTTCAAGTAGTTTGGTAATATTGTTCATTTGTTGGTTTCTTACTGTAAGGTAGTAAGGTTATTAGAAGCCAAAGGTTGGTCTGTTGTAGGAGTTTTACTTCATTTCTAGACTCTGTGTGGATAAGGCACTAGTTAAGGAGACTCACAAAGTTTTGAGCTAAGGAAGAATCAAACATAAAATCAAATCAAAACTATTTAATTTTTTGCATTTTATTGTTTTATGTCCATTACCACACTACAAGGAACCATTGAAAATATAGAGGTTTGCAAAGATGATTTAGCCCATCAAACTACCTTCTCCATATTAGTGTGAAGAATCTATTATCAAAGGAACCATTGCATATTGTTATTATTGCATGATGTAATAGGGGAACCCACCTTGGTTTTGCAAAGCCTAAAGTGTAGAGGAGAACTTGAAAATCTATCTTCTATTTATTGGCCACTAACCCAGGGTTTCTGAGCATAAGAATTAGCTAATCTTTAGGAAAACATAGACAATCATTTGGAAACACCAACAAGGTCAAGACCCAAATCTATCATGACACACCTTCCATTACTAGTGCAACCCCCTAAGCACATGGACCAAGCAAAGGAACAAGCCTTGTCAACCAGATAGCCATAAATAAACCAAACATCCAACTCAAGACACAATGTGACATAAAAGCATCAAAATAGCAATATTTGAATCACATAGGGATGTTCCTTGAACATCAAAAATCACTTCCATATACTTCTTTCACATTGTCATTCCATTAACAGTCACTGTACACCAAAAGGGTACATAAAACTCTGTTCAAGAAACACATAATATATAACTGAATGACGTAACATGTGTAGAAAAACTTGAAAACCACTTCAACATATGATATTGGAACTAAGACATTGCACATACATTGTGAACACATTCACCAAGCCAGAAGAGTAGATACATAAATGGAAAGAAATGTAGAGTATTTCTTGGACAAGTGCAGACAATTAGCACATTATCAACCTTCTACAATTCACATGAACCTCCTCTGTAACATAGGTGACCTAAAAAGATAGGAGTACAAACATACATAGAGAACTGGCATTGAATACAAAACTATAGGACCAAAATTGCAACAATGAAGGAATGGAGAGCATGCTTTGGAATAGACTTTGATATAGCTTCCTGAAGAAAAGACATTTGTGCAACTTGCAAGGACCAAAAAATCCTTTTAGTAGCACATATATTATCAAGAACATTAGGAAAAAGCATGAGATAGAATTTAGATCTCCAACAAAATCTCTCCAACATTAGTCATGCTTCTAATCCTTATATTAATATATTATCATGAAAACAACTCTACTTTTAGTAATAATGCATTATATGAACATCAACAATAATACTTATTTGATAAGGCATGATATCCAACCATGAACTTCTTCAACTCTTCTCTTCTTTGATAAGGCATGACATCTAACCATGAACTTCTTCTTCTCATCTTTGATAAGGCATGACATCCAACCATTATTAGCCCAAACTGAATATAATAAAGACAACCAATGGTAAAGACTAACATCAATTACAACTAAAAATCAATGTTGATGGCAGCTACCAATAGTCTCCATCAATGACAACCATCAATATTGACATCAACGAATCCAACTACCAACATAGGTAAGGGATTTTATCATAATTCTCACAAATGATTAAGTTATATAAAGATGTAATCAGAATAGGATGCCTAGCTAAGGACTATCCAACCATGTAGCCTCAACACAAATCCATGAAAAAAATACTCAATATTAAAATAATATTAATATATTCAATTGGATTCATTATATAAGTTTCAAAATTAGAATTAGATTCAATATTTTTCTACAATCAACTTAGAACATACTAGGTACAAGCCATTTTATTAATAAAAAAATAGCATTTCATGAGTGTGGCCACCAACATGATATTCATCAATTTGATCTCACTTCTCATGCTCTACTTAAAACCTATTAGACACTATGTAGTACTTAAGATCTCTCTTTTCCCTCTGCCTCCCTTCCACAAATGAATTAAATCTTGTTATATAGTGAATAATTAAGGTTAAAATTATAGGTTATCCTATAGTAAAAAATACCATCTCAAAATCAATATGGTACTAAACTAGTGGTATTATATAAGACTACTCAAGCCTCTCAACCATGATGTAAGCCGATGTTGGTTTCAAAACATAGTGTCTAGTTGAACCTCCAAGTGGAAAAAAATACCACAAGTAAATTCACAACCTAGTATAAAAATAGAACTAAGAGTTCATAGTATATGGGGTGTACAAGCCACTTTTACCCGAGTAGGCATGTTGTGATATGAAGGCTTCCATTTGGGGTGACTTAACATGAGCACCAAAAGTAGATCTAGCAATTAATGAAATACAAAAGTGTAGGTTGAAAAACATGATGAGCATGGTTCAACCTGCAACTTTTTATGTGGCATATGAGTGTAATGTGCATAATAGTATGTAATTACTTCTACAGTTGCAATAAAAAATATTTTATTTTGGGAAGATACATTGGTTGTGGTGTGTGTTTATGTGTTAATGGAGATGAAAGGTTAGAGGGAAACCAAAACCTTTTATGTCACAAAATGTTCATCCATTGCCACCAACAATACCAAAAGAATAACACATTTTTTGTATATGTTGACAAAATAATGAATCAATAATGGAGTGAATCAAGAAAGGTATATAGGTGTAAAATTTCCTATCAACCATTATGTAAGCCAATGCAAGTTGGAAACCATAGTGTCTAGTTGAACCTCCAAGTGGACATAAACTTGATGAAGGGTACTCCCCTTGTAAGTTAGAACAACATAAAACAACCAGATTTGCAAAGTAAAAATGATCTTTATTACTGGACTGACATTACAAAGTTACATGCCATCTTATGGGTTTCTTACATGCATCTGCGGATTGCATATTTGAGTTCTAAGGTGTCAAACTACAACCTTTGATCTTTGTATTCTTCGGGACATTCCCTATCCTCCCCCCCTTTTTTGCTAGTCATCCTTCAGTTTTATATATCATTATTATTCTCCAAGTTGGCCTTGATGTTATTTCACCCCTCTTGTCATAGTATCCATACATATTCTCTAGGTAGTTACATAGACTTCCGTGATTACATTTTCATTCATTCCCAGTAAGTGATCTACCACTCATTCGTTGCATGTCTGTAAATCTATTTTTCCCTAGTCAATTAGCAACAACGATATGAATCGATGAATACCAACAAGCCATGTGTCATCATTAGGTTCACCAACTTATCATTTAGTCATCCTTTGTCATTGCCCCATCATTGAGACTCATTATCATTTACCACCGATAGCCTGTAGTCCCTCTGATGCATGTGTTATTGTCCTATCACTGAAACTCACTCCCCCATCCTACCGATAGACCCAAGTTCACCCAATGTCATTTGTTAACTTTCTTATGAATGTCAGCCTGTTAGAGGGACTCACATTAGACTCCTATCAATATGCAAGTGTCCCACTAAAAGATGACCATCAGTCCATTGGGGAGACCTAAGTTAGCATCCCATCGATGAAGTTTACTCCTATCGATGGTAGACATACCACCACTCACAAGGGATATCGACCTGTCATTGAGACATCAGATGTTGTACTGCCGATAAGTAATCCTTCCACTGACATACCTCTACACATTGCTCACTCACTGTTGTCATCGGTATTTCATTGGGACTTGTAGGAAAGTCACACTGATATGTCAAGGTCTTGCCGATAGAACATGATTAGCCCTTATTTGAAACAAACAAATACAGAATGATGATGCAAGATTGCTCTTTGCCTAGAATGCTCCTGCATCAGACACCCAGGGTATTTTTGAAAGTGACTTTGTCACTTCTCTGGAGTTGGAGGAAAACCAAGACGACTAACCTTTGACTCAGATTACCAAGTTGAGTCTTCTACTAGTCTTCCCTTCCACTTCACCAAGTATTCATTGTACTTTCTATTCTTGGTGCTTCGTTCCACACGACTATCTAGGATCTCTTCAAATTATTCCTTTTTTTCTACTATTGCTAGAACACTCCATTGTGTCTCTATGAACTCATGCTCCTTATCTCCTTCATGATACTCTGTCAGATCTAAAATGTTAAATAAAGGTGAGGCATGAATCCCACTTGGCAAGGCAACCTCATACGTGTTCCCAGAGTAATGTTTCTTCAAAATCTTACACGGTCCAAACTTCTTCATCTTTAGCTTATTGTATGTACCAACTGGAAACCTTTCCTTCCATAAATGCACCATTACTTCATCTCCAATAGAAAACTCATTATGCATTATTTTCTAATTTGCCTTCACCTTGTACTATGTATTCATCTTATTGATATGCTCCTTAACTTCTTCATGCACATTCTTTATATGTTCAACAAATTCCTCAGCTTCAACACTACACTTTCCTTATCCATCTTCCTCAGTTTAGTAGTTGTTCTCAAAATAATCCCATACACAATCTAGAATGGTGATCTATTAGTGCACTCCTATTTATAGAATTGTTACAAGAAAATTCTGCCTAGGGTAAAATCATGTCCCATCCCTTGGGTTTGTCTCCTACTATACACCTCAACAAGTTACCCAAACTCCTATTCACTACCTCTGTTTGTCCATCTATCTGGGGATGATGTGTTGAGCTAAAATTCAAATTATTTTTTAATTTCTTCCACAATATCCTTCAAAAATACCCAACAAACTTGGTATCTCGGTTGAAAACTATGCTCTTTGGTAGACCATGTAGTCTTACCACCTCCTTGAAAAATAATTCTACAACATGAACAACATCGCTGGTCGTATGAGACGGAATGAAGTGTGCCATCTTTGAAAATCTATCCACCACCACAAATATGGAGTTATGACCACATTGCGTCCTTGGAAAACCAAGAAAAAAATCCACACTAATATCCTCCCACGACTTCTCAGGTATAGGTAATGATTTATACCGTCTAGTATTCTCACTGGTGCCCTTCACCATTTGAAACACCTTGCAACCTTGCATAAACTTCTTCACATCCTATTGTAGCTACGACCAATAATAATGCTCACCAAAAATGGCAATGGTCTTATCCCAACTGAAGTGTCTTGCCAATCCACCACTATGCTTCTCTTTGATCAAGTTTTCCCTCACCAAACTCTTGGGAATGCACAATTGGTTCCTTCTAAACAACATTCTATCTTGAATGGTATACTCCAACCACATTGTCCTATTCAATGTGAAAGGCTCCTTGCAAGCTTCCCAAGCTTCTGCAAAATCAAGATCTTCTAGATACAAGTTTGTGAGTTCCTTGAACCTGACAACTTCAACCTGCATTTATGTCAATAATTTTTTCCTCCCACTCAAGGCGTCTACAACCCTATTCGACCTTCCGCTCTTATGCTTTAACATAAATGTATAACTCTGTAGAAATTCCACCCACTTTAAATGTCTTTGGTTCAATTTTCCTTGACTGTTTAAATACTATAAAGCTTGATCATCAGTAAAAAAATAAATTCTTTTGGGAACAAATAATGACTCCACTTTTTCAAAGCCTGAACTATGACATAGAATTCTTGATCATAAACATAATATTTCTTCTTTGCATCATTCAAATTCTCACTAAAATAAGCAATAGGTATACCTTCCTAACTTAAAATAGCTCTAATGGTGTTGCCACTCGCATCATAATCTACTTGAAATACTTTATCAAAATCTGGGAGTTCCAAAATAGGCTACTCCCTGACCTTCTTCTTCAACAAATCAAAACTCTTTGCTACTCCTATACTCCATCTGAATTATTTTCTATCCCCTCTCATCATTTCAATTAGGGGTGCATAAATACTACTAAATCCTTTAATGAACTTCTATTAAAAACTTGCTAAACCATGAAAATATATTACCTCAGTAGCGCTTCTTGGTGTTGGCCACTCTATAATAGCTTTCACCTTTTCTAGATCCATTTTCAGACCCTCTACTAAGATAACAAATCCCAGATACACCGCTTCATGTTTCACAAAACTGTATTTCTTCAAGTTGATCATCAACTTCTCCTCCCTCAACTTGTCAAAAAAATCTTGAATATGCATCAGGTACTCCTCCAATATCTTACTGAAAATCAAAATTTCATCTAAGTAAACAATGAAAAACTTACCCAAAAATTATTCCAATACCTCGTTCATGAGTCTCATGAATGTTCTGGGTGCATTGGTCAGCCCAAAAGGCATGACTAACCACTTGTACAAGCCTTCTTTGGTCTTGAAAGTTTCCTTCCATTTGTCTCCTTCTCTGATTCAAATTTGGTGGTAATCACTCTTTAGATCAATCTTTGTGAAATACTCAACTCTACTCAAGCAATCCATAATGTTTTCCATCCTTGGCAAGGGAAATCGATACTTGATGGAAATCTTATTAATGGCTCTTGAATCAATGCACATTTTCCATTATCCATCCTTCTTAGGTGCTAGTACTACAGGTACTGTACATGGACTCAAACTCTCCCTAATCAATCCATTTTGCAACAACTCTTCACTCTCTGCTGGAGTCATTTGATGGGTTTCCTTATTTGGAAAACTCACTCCAGGAATCAGATCCATCTAATGGCTAATCTTCCTTATGGGTGGTAATCCTTTAGGCACATTATCAAAAATAATACTCTAGAATTTATCCAACAAACCACGCACTTCTACAGGAACTTCACTACTAACTTCCTTTTTAGTTTTTGGAATTAATGCAAAACACATGTGTTCATGTCTCATATCTTCCAGGAATTTTCTTCCATCAACTAAAAAAATTCATGCAATGTTCCATAAATTTTCATCTCCTTCCTTTAGAGGCTTCAACTTATGTCAAACTCCATCTTTCGTTAATGAATAAGTGTTCGCGTGCCCATCATGTATTGCTCGTCGACCAAAATGCCATGGTCGACCCAACAACATGTGATAGCATCCATGGGTATCACATCACACAAAACCTCATCCCTGTAGTGACCAATTTTGAATTTTATCAAGTATTGTTCATTTACAAGGAACCTTTGATCCTTTTGCAACTATGGAATTTGATATGGACTCAGATGCCTTCTCCTCTCTAGCTGCAATTTGGTGACCATTTCTTTTGACACTAGATTATCAATGCTACCTCTGTCAATGATGGCATTGCAAACCTTTCTATCACATTTACAATGGGTGTGAAACAAATTCTTTCGTTGGTTGGGATCCTTCTCTTCATTCATCAAGGCCCTTTTGACAACAAAGGACTCACCCCTTTCTGCATCTTCAGATTGTGAGGACCAAGTGTCTTGATCTAAAGGGCTACTTGCGCCTTGCTTTCTGGTCTCTTGTTCATCCTCTCTTGGTGTTGCAAGCACTCAGCCCTATGTCCCTCTTCACCACATTAGAAACATGTTCCTATGAAACCTCATTTTCCTGGTCTGTGCCTAGACCTTCTTCTACCTTTCAGATCTCCACTATTCTAATCACGAGGCTGATATGAGTCATCTCTTGGCTGATCTTGATTGGTACTAGATCCTTCACCTTTCTTATAATCACCACCTCAACCTCCATATGGTTGTTTACTAGTCTTTCCACCTCGACCTCCTCCTCTTTTCTTTCTTTCAAACCTCTTGTTCAATTTCTCTTCAACCTTTAGAGAGAACTGATAAGCATCCTCAATGGTAGTCATTCTTACCAGTGCCAATTCCTCCTATATACTAGGCTTTAGCCTGTTGATATATCGAGCAACCTTCTATTTGTTCACCTCAGAGTGTTCGGTTCAAATCATAACCTTGTAAAATTCCTTTGTGTATTCTTTCACCATCGTCATTCTTTGTCTTAGAATCTACATTTTCTTTAGCATCTTCAATTCGTAGTCAACGGGAATGAACTGTTTCTTCAAATTTTCCACCATTATGTCCCATCTGGAGATTTTATCTTTTCCTTGTCTACCTCTTTCAAGTTGGACCTCTTTCCACCATATACCTACATGACACTTTAGCTTTGTCTTCACAAAATTTACCTTGTGAGGGTCTTCAATATCTTCAAATTCGAAGAATTCTTCCATATCATTGATCCAATTGATCAACTCTTTCAGATTCAAACTGCCACTGAAAGTCAACTTCTATCTTCGGTTTCTTTCCCAGACTAGATATTACTCTTAGTAACCTCAGCTCTCTAGGATCAATCTAGTCTTGTTCTTCCTCTTCTATCTCTTCTTTGGTTTCATCTTTTTTGTCATCTCTTTCCTAATGTACTCCTCTCCCCCTTCAGATCTCTTCCTAAAAGGCTTGCATTTGCCTTTTGAGGGCTATGATTTCATCTCTAAGAGGATCCCCTCCTACAACACCTTTGCCTCTTCCCTTACCACGGTTGGAAACTCTGGGAGGCATCCTATTCTTATCCCACGCTCACAGGTCCTACTATAACTACCTCACATTCGACACTCTGTTATAGACTCAAGAACTCCTACTCTGATAACACTTGATGAAGGGTACTCCCCTTGCAAGTTAAAGCAACATAAAACAACCAGATTTGCACAACAAAAATGATCTTTATTATTGGACTGACATTATAGAGTTACATGTCATCTTATGGGTTTCTTACATGCATTTGTGGATTGCAGATTTGAGTTCTAAGGTGTCAAACTATAACCTTCAATCTTTGTATTGTTTCAGACATTCCCTATCCTCCCCCCCTTTTATGGTGGTCATCCTTCAATTTTATATATCATTCTTATTTTCCAGGTCGGCCTTGACGTTCTTTCCCCCTTGTTGTCATAGTATCCATGCATATTCTTTAGGCAATTACATAGAATTCTGTGATTTCTTTCCATTTGTTCCCCAGTAAGTCTTCTACCAATCATTCATTGCATTCCTGTAAATCCATTTTTTGCTAGTCGATTAGCAACAATGATGTGAATCAATGAATACCAACAAGCCGTGTGTTGTCACTAGGTTTTCCAACTCATCGTTCAATCATCCTCAGTCATCGCCCCATCACTGAGACTCGTTATCATTTCCCACTGATAGCCTGTAGTCATTCTGATGCATGCATTATCATCCTATCACTATAGCTCGCTCCCCCATCCTACTGATACACCCAAGTTCACCCAATGTCATTTGTTAACTTCCTTATGAACGTCGGTCTGTCAGAGGGACTAACATTAGACTCCTATCAATACACAAGTGTCCTGCTAAAAGATGATCATCGGTCCATCAAGGAGACCTAAGTTAGCATCCTGTCGATGAAGCTCACTCCTACTGATGTTGTACATATTACATCTCACAAGGGATGTTGGCTTGTTGCTGGGACACCGAATGCTATCATGTTGATAAGTAATACTTTCGCTGATGTAACTCTATGCACTGCTCACTCACTGTTGTCATCGGTCTGTTGTTAGGAATTGTAGGAAAGTCACACCAATATATCAAGGTTCTACTGATAGAACATGATCATCCCTTATTCAAAACAAACAAACATAAAATGATGATGCAAGATTTCTCTTTGCCTAGGATGCTCCTGCATCAAGACCGCGAGTAAATTCACAACCCCACATGAAAATAAAACTAAGAGTTCAGAGTATATGGTGTGTACAAACCTCTTTTACCTAAGTATACATGTGATATCTATCAAGTGTTCTATTTTGGGTGAATTTACATGAGCAACAAAAGCACATCTAGCAATTCATGAAATAGAAAAGTGTAGGTTGAACAACCCAATGAGTGGTTCAACATGCAGCATTATATTTGGTGTACAAGTGTAATGTGCATAACAGTATGTAATTACTTCTATAGTTACAACAAAAAATGTTTTATTTTGGGTAGAGGGTATGTGTAGGATCATGATGGGCCAAAAAGTGGCGATATGATGGGTATGTGGTTGACGAATTTTTTTTACCCAAAATTGATGAAACAAAAATGGGTTTTAAAGGAGATTCTCATCTTTCCACCAATATAAATTATGCTTTACTTTTAATTTAATAAATAATTATTATTTATTTTCTATTTGAATTATGACTAAAGTCTTGATTGATAGGCTAACTGAAAAACATCTATAGCTTTCAAATGGTATCACATTTTTTGAATCCAAAACATGCATCACATTCTATGGTTCACATAATATAGGATTAAGAAAAAATGAATTTCATGAAGTTTTGACCAAGTTAAGGTGGTCAGACATACAATTTTTTACTTTTTATATAAGTTGCAATAAAAAATTCATAATTAATTTTTTCTTGGAAAAACATTACAAAAAAATATGCATCACATTGAGACATGAGTCCTCTACTTATATCTAAAATCTTATAAAAAATATTATCATTTTATTGTGGTTAGGTGTTGGCCTTGTAGTTGCACCAAGAGGTCAACCTATCAATGCCTGATACAAGTGTCAGTTAAGATCCATAGGAGGCGGTTAGACCATGTCACAAACCCAAGTGTTGTGTTGCAAGGAAGACCAAGGGACACACCATCTTGCAACAATCCCCCCAGCACAAGCGAGGGGTTTGAACCTATGACCAACTCTGATACCAATTGTTGGCCTTGTTGTTGCACCAAAAGGTCAACCTATCAATGCCTGATACAAGTGTCAGTTAAGATCAATAGGAGGAAATTAGACCATGTCATAAACCCAAGCGTTGTGATGCAAGGAAGACCAAGGGACACATCATCTTGCAACATTAGGGTGGTTAGACATACACATGATATGTTGGTTGTGGTGCATGTGTATGTGTTAATAGAGATGAAAGGTTAGAGGGAAACCAAAACCTTTGAGGACAACCTTTTATGTCATAAAATATACATCCATTGCTGCCAACAACACCAAGAGAATAACATTTTTTTACATCTATTGACAAAATAATGAATTAGTAATGGAGCAAATTAGGAAAGGCATAAAGGTGTAAAATTTCCTATTAACCATGATGTAAGCTAATGTAAGTTGGAAAACACCGTGTCTAGTTGAACCTCCAAGTGGAGATAAAAAACAGAAGTAAATTCTCAACCCTGCATGAAAATAAAACTAAGAGTTTAGAGTGTATGGGGTGTACAAACCTCTTTTACCTAAGTAGGCATGTTGCGATATCGAGACTTCCATTTAGGGTGACTTAACATAAGTAGTAATTTAAGTACATATTGTAATTCATGAAATAAAAAAGTGTAGGTTGAACAACACGATGAGTGGCTGAACCTACAACTTTGTATGTGGCATACGTGTGTAACATGCATAATAGTATGCAATTACTTCTACAATTGCAACAATAAATATTTTATTTTGAGAAGATATGTTATTTTTTTTGCATGTGTATGTGTTAATGGAGATGAAAGGTCAGAGGGAAACTAAAACCTTTTATGACAACATTTTATGTCACAAAATGTGCATCTATTGTTGCCAACAACAATAAAAAAATAACATTTTTTTGCATATGTTGACAAAGGAATGAATCAGTAATGGAGTGAATAAGGAAAGGCATAAAGATGTAAAATTTCCTATCAACCATGATGTAAGTCAATACAAGTTAGAAAAAAAAGTGTCTAGTTAAACCTCCAAGTGGACATAAAGATTGAAAGTAAATTTGCAACCTTGTGTAATAACCCTCCTAGTTGCTAGTTGGAATCATTAGTTTTATGCTTTGATCTGATACTTTGATACATTGATACTATGATGCTACTGTTTGGTGTGATTGGTTAGTTAGACATTTGATGATGCTGTTACTTCTTTTGTGGACATGATTATTTCATATGACATTGTGGTTGGAGATTTTAGTTGATTTTCATATTTATGTTATGATGTAATGATTTAATAGATTATGCCATGAGATGAATTGTTAGTATTAGAAATGTCATTTTTATCAATCATATTATAATTGTTAGGATAGACGTGATGAAGGACAGTGTAGAATCACTCATTGCGAGTGCTCTGTTACGCTGCGATTCCTTCTCACAACACAATGTTTTGATTCATATATATATGCATATGTACACAACTTCGTTTGTATGCAGGAATTGCAAGTACATAGTCTCGATTCCACCTGCTTCGGCAGGACAGGGCGAGCACAAATAACCCAACGGTATAAAGTTGATACAGAGGTGACAATGAAGTTTGCCCGTTCCATGATGTCAGACAGCCTGGTTGTATGGTATTGTATGTTCTGTAGTTGTCATGTTTTGTGGTTATAGTTGTGTTATGTTACTGTTGGTAGTTCATGTGTTGTGGTGTTTCAATTTAAAAATTGTTGATTAAAAATTAGATTAATTTGTATTTAAAATATTTAAATGTTTATTTGGTGAAAAGCCATGTATTTTATTAAATATCAAATGGTGTTTTGTCAAATGTAAATAAATTTGCCATGTGGAAAATTAATAATAAAATAAATAAATAAAGTCAAATTTGGTGCATGAACAAGGCTGTCAAAATGGGGTTTTAAAATAATAAAACAACAAAAAAGAAAAGAATAATAGGGGCAAATGGAGAAATCTGATGGGGGCAGAAATGGCAATACTGTTTTTTAGAAAAGGGTTGTTGGGTGCATGTAAGGGAAGAAGAATATAGTGGGTTTTGGAAAATGGAAAAAAGGGGGAAATTCTTTTGCTGGAGAAAACTTGATGGCAGGATATTAGAATTGGATTTTTTTTTTGAAAAATAGAAGGAGATTGTGCTGGTAGGACTTTTGGGTGGAGAATCTGGCAACAAAGAAGAGGGAAGAAGAGGAAGAAGAGGCGGAAAACAAAGTTTTGGAGAGCTGTTCGAAGGGCTGGTTGGAGCAATGACTTCGTCACCTATCAGCAAGCAGGAGTTCAGGTTCCAATTAAAATCCCTCTTTCTTTAAAATCTCAATTAAAATTTTTATTGTTCTAGGTTTTCAAGCAAATCAGGAAAAATATAGTTTTCTATAAATTAGGGAGAAATCTGGTTTATTCACAAGGGAAAAAAAAGAAGAAAAATCTAGAATATCAAACCAAAATAGGGGAAAATCTGGGTATCAAGAAAAAGTAGGAAAAAGAAATCTGGGGTTTTGAACACATTAGGGAAAAATTTGGTTTTAAATGAATTTGAAAGAAAACTGGGTTTTTTTATGTATTTGGGAAGAATCTGGGGTTTCAAAAAGTTTGGGAAAAAGCTGAGTATCAATTAGTTGGAGAAAATCTGGGATTTCAACAATTGGGAAAAATCTGTATACCCAAATAAATTTTAAAAAAATAACCTGGGTTATAAAACAATTTGGAAAATCTACTATTTTCTTAAAAAAAAATCTGTTGCCCTTAAAAGAAAAAAAATTGTATTCTTGCCTTGAAATTGTGTATATCTCTGTTTAAATTTTCTGAAGAATTTTATTCTTTCATTGGAATTTTTCAGTTTATTCTATACCCTATCTATCTAGTGATTTATAAAGATATACATTTATATATTTTATATAATATGTAAACTGCAATTCGTATTTCTTTCTGGAAACTGGGTTGATTTATTTTATTTATTTTAACTATTTTTTTTTTAGGGCCGAACTGGTCGGCATCCGTCCGTCCCTGTTAAGGACGGAATTGTTTTTTTTTAAACGAAATGTAAATTCTTAAAAATTACATTAAAAAAAATATATATATAAAATTTTTGATTTATTCAAAAAAAAAATTTTGGCCACCCCGTACCAATGCGGGTTAAGGCTGCATACGTGATCTTCAAGATTGTTGTCTTGGCCGAGTACAGCTGCAAATGGAACTCTTGTCTGCCGATCCTTACATGGGAGCTGATCCATGCAAATTTGTGGCAAATGTGCCATGTGTTTTGTTTTTTTTAAAATATTTTTACTTTAAAAATTTAAATCTATAAAATTTGAAAAAAATTCTTATAGTTATTTTTCGTTTATTAAATTTAGTGTAAATTTGAATTTATGAAAATATTAAAATATAAATATAAATATATATATATATATATATATATATATATATATATATATATATGAATGTTTAAATTATATATATAAAATATATAATAGAATTATAATGCATTCTATTATATATGCAATTGGCAGATTGTAAAGTTGTATGGTCTTTTTTTTTTTCTGAATAGCAATGTAATTGTTTTTGGAAACAAAATGCTAATAATTTTATTATAACTAAATAAAAAATAAAAAAATTTAATATATTATTTTCATATAATAAATGATCTTGATTTTTATGAAGTTAATAATTGAGCTTGGGAAAAACGTAATGCTCCTTGTCTTAACTGCTTGTGTAAAGACGTCATGGTGTTTTGAGTTCATCAAATTATTGTGTAGATGCATTTTGTTATTGTGTTGGTTTTAATGTCGATGTGGGAACCCGATTGTTGATTTGAAAACCTTGTCCAGAGGCTCGTTTATTTTCGAATGTTATTTTCATCTTGAAAATTTCTGCTTGGAGTTGAAAACTTATGATTCATGTTGGAAGGGTTGAACGGATGTTGGGATTTTTTGGTTCTGAGTTGTTGCGAGAGGGTTAATGTCTCGCTTGTCCTTGTTTTTGGTATCATGCTTATTCGTTGAGGTTCAACCCTTGTCTTGTCTCAATTTTCTGTTAGGGGTTTTAGGGAGAGTGGCTCTTCGTGGGGGCCGGCGCCTCGGTTAAGAGGAAGTGCACAGGAGAACCCACGAAGAGTAGTTAAACAAGTGAAAACTTAAAATAGAATTAGGGGGATGGGTAGTAAACCACTCAAGATAAAAGAAAATTGGATTCCTCATCTATGCATTAGGGCTATCATAGACTAATGATAGATCGAGAAGGCCGTGGTCAGCAAAGTCATAATCTCGTCTTCATGAGAGGTTATTGACTCCGCACGAGCTACCCTATGGTGTCGGCGCCTCAAGTAGGAGGAAGAGCCAGGAGATCCATAGATGGGTGCCAGCGCCTCAAGTTGGAGGAAGAGCCAGGGGATCCCATGAGAGCTGTGCGATGACACTCTCCGCTAGACTTCCTATTTGCCTTGTTGTTTTTCCTCTGGAAATGTATTATGGACTTGAATGTTGTATCAGTTTCCTTAGCTTTGTACTCTCATTGTTGATTCGGATTCTTGTGCTAGTGATTATGAGTATACTTTGGTGATTTGATATTGTCATTGCTTGGTGTAATTGTACTCTCTGAATTTGTATTCGAGTTTGTACCTTGTTGTCATGGAGTCGGTTTGGCTGTCATGGTCGAGTTATCTTCATTGTCACCTCTGAGCACGGGGGGGTGAGTTATCTTTAATTCACATGGTTGGGTGGAACGTGCTCCGCACCCGTTGGGTTCCCCATCAGCATCCATTGTTCGCAGCTTTTCCGCAGTTGGAGTTGCACCAATGTTCACCTTGTTATTCAGCATTCATTGTAAATTGTATCATCCCAATTGTTTGGGAATTTCATTGTAATTATTATATCAAAGATTGTAATGTAACATTATAGCAAGGATGTAATAGTTAGGACTCAATGTAATTTTATTTGATGAGACTCATATGATTGTATCATGTGGTATCTTAATATAATTGCTCTTGGTTTATGGAAACACATTTATTCATGGTTATTATTTTATAATTGGTTACATGGTTTATCATTATCTTTTATTTTCATTTGTGGTTGCAATGTAACCTCGCGTGCCCCAGAGAACTGTGTGAGTTAATGTGATGCAATATGTTATGCGATTATGATTAATGTAATGTAAGTTTAATTTAATTGTTTAAACAAAAAGAAAATTAATTGCCTTTTTGAGTTCTTTGGGGTTGCACGGCGGGCGTTACAACTTGGTATCAGAGCCAGGTTTGCAAACGCTAGGGTCTCTGGGTAGTTAGGTCCATTAAGTAACCTCTCATTTGAACTCTGGAACTTATTTGTACCTTTAACTTGTTGTGCAGAAGTATGCCTTGAGGTAGAGGATGTGGCCAAGCAAGAGGCCGCAGTGCTAGTCGTGGAGCAAACCGGCGAAGTCCCTCAGTTCCTAGTTCTCATGGTTCTGAGCATGAGGAACAGCCAAGCCTTAACAATAATCCGTCAGGTGGTCAGAACCCAGGGCAGCCTGGATTAGATGGTTCCTTACAGCATATCCTTGGAGAAATTCTGGCTCGTTTGGGACCCAGGCCAGAGGAAGAGCCACAGATTGAAAGAGAAAGAGAAAGATCACTGAGGCGGAGGGAAATAACTTCTAATCAGGATGCAGTTTTAGCAGGTCATATGAGGGATTTGTTGAGAGCTCACCCACCGACATTTGATGGTTCAGGAGGTGGACTAGAGGCTGAAACTTGGCTAATTGACTTAGATCGTTGCTTCGCCATGCCCCCTTACGGTAGCAATACCAAGGCTCGGTGCGCAGTTATGCATTTGCGAGGCTTCGCATCTACTTGGTGGCGTCTTGAGGAACAGAAATTGCACCTTGATATCAGTATGGTCACTTGGGAATTATTCTTGGACAGATTCAGAGCTCCTTTTCTCTCAGACCATTGGAGGCAGCGCAGGGCTGACGAGTTTCATGATCTCAAGCAGTTGTCTATGTCAGTGGAGCAATATGAGCGGCGCTTCTATGAGTTGAAGCAGTATGCAGGGATTAGCCAAGATGAGGGCATGTTGGTTCAGCACTTTGTTTGGGGTCTTAATGCCTGCATCAGTGGTGGAGTGCGAGTCTTCGAGCCGAAGACAATGGAAATGGCAGTTGAGAAGGCTCGCTTGGTGGAGGAGAATTTGGCCATGGCCTTGGGTGGTCGCATTGGAGTGCAGATTGGCAGTGCACCTACTCAGGGTTTTAGCACTCATGGGGGTCAGTCTCAGGGAGCAGGATCTTCCAGAAACAGGTTTCAACCCTCGAAAGGGGGTCATCAGCAGCAGCAGCCTCAGCAGCAGCAGTCAAAACAGAAGAACTTCCAATCTCCTCATAGTGGCAATTCTCAGTTTCGCAAGGATCGGAACAGGAACAGGAACCAAGTTCGTCAGGAATGATTTGCACAGCCTACACCTAGTATCCAGTCAGCGCCGAGTCGTGGGAGCTTTCAGCAGTCAAATGCTCCATCAGGGGGCAGGGGTTTTGGCAGGGGTACTGGGTGTTACTCTTGTGGGCAGCAGGGGCACATTGCTAGATTGTGTCCTCAGAAGAGCACTTCAGGTTTTAATCAGAGGCCAGTTGGTTCAGAGCCACAGTAGGTGATGCAGGGAGGTCTCATCGTGTATTTGCTGCAGTAGATAATCGACAGGCAGACCACCAGAGCACCATCATTGAGACTTCAGGTGTGTTACATGATTCTAGCATTTCTATACTTTTTGATTCCGGTGCATCTGATTCCTTTATATCTCCTCTTGTGGTTGAGCGATGTGGACTGGTGGCAATTAGTCAAGGCGAGAAATGGCAAGTTGAATTGGCATCAGGGTCAAAGCTTGTTGTAGAGAAGCTTGTGCAGGATTGTAGCTTGAGTATAGGGGCTTTGTCAACTAAAGTAAACCTCAGAATCCTCCCACTCGGCTCATATGATGTTGTCTTGGGCATGGACTGGTTGAGTGCACACCGTGCTATAATTGATTGTCACCGTAAAGCGGTGCGGTGCTTTGATGATTCTGGAAAGGAGGTGGAAATCGTGGGTGTTCAAAAACCCATTTCTTTGCGAATGATCTCTGCCATGCAGCTCAAAAGGTACTTTCGCCAGGGTTGTCAGCTCTTTGCGGTATCTTTGAGTGACTTGGAGTCAGAGGATAGTCAAGGGGTGTCTTTGGAACAATACCCTCTCCTTAAGGAGTTTTCTGATGTGTTTCCAGAAGAGATACCTGGTATGCCACCTAAGCGTGATATAGACTTCAGGATTGATTTGGTACCTGGAGCTGAGCCAATATCTCGAGCTCCATATCGGATGACAACGCAGGAACTTCAGGAACTCCGGTTGCAGCTGGAAGAGTTGTTGGCTAAGGGCTTTATCCGCCCAAGTGTTTCTCCTTGGGGAGCACCTGTGATTTTTGTGAAAAAGAAGGATGGTTCTCTTCGCTTGTGTATTGACTACAGGCAGTTGAACAAGGTAACAGTGAAGAACCGATATCCATTACCCAGAATTGATGATCTTTTCGATCAGATAAAAGGGGCAAAGGTGTTCTCTAAGATTGATCTCAAGTCAGGATATCATCAGTTGAGGATTGCTGATCCAGACATTCATAAAACATCATTTCGTACCCGGTATGGACATTATGAGTTTACCGTGGTGCCGTTCGGGTTGACGAATGCACCTTCAGTCTTTATGAGCCTAATGAATGGAGTGTTCAGAACATTCTTGGATAGATTCATCCTTGTGTTTCTCGATGACATTCTGATTTATTCTAGGTCTATGGAGGAACATGAGGAGCATCTAAGGTAGGTGTTGCAGTGCTTAAGGAGTAATCAGTTGTTTGCCAATCTCAAGAAATGTGAATTCTATAAAACCGAAGTTCAGTATTTGGGCCATGTGATTTCTGGTGAGGGAATTTCGGTTGATCCTGCAAAGATCCAAGCTATTGTGGATTGGCCCGCACCCACAAATGTCTCTAAAATTCGCAGCTTCATGGGACTTGCAGGATACTATAGGCGTTTTGTCCAGGGGTTTTCTAAGTTGGCTCATCCTATCACCTCCTTGCAGAGGAAGGGAAAGAAGTTTCTTTGGTCCGAGCAGTGTCAGTTGGCTTTCCAGACTTTGAAGGACAAGCTAACTAGTGCTCCAATCTTAGCAGTTCCTGATCCATCAGGTGATTTTGTTGTGTGTACTGATGCCTCATTGGAAGGCTTAGGGGCTGTGTTGATGCAGGAGGGGCGAGTGATTGCTTATGAATCACGAAAGCTTAAGGATCATGAACTCAATTACCCCACTCATGACTTAGAGTTAGCCGCAGTTGTGCATGCCTTAGTAAGGTGGTGACACTTTCTCCTTGGCCACCAGTTCGAGTTGCATACAGATCATCGTAGTCTGCAGTACATCTTTACGCAGCCGAACCTAAATGCAAGGCAGAGAAGGTGGATGGAATTCTTGTGCGAATATGATTTTGAGGTGAAGTATATTCAGGGCAAAGAGAATGTGGTGGCAGATGCGTTGAGTAGACGCAAGCATGAGATTTCCGCTTTGGCTCTTGAGGTTGATTTGAAAAGTCAGATCCTTGTAGCTCTTTCTTCAGATGATTGGTATCAAGCAGTGAAATCAGAGATTGAGTCAGGTAGAGCTTTGGAAGGAAAATTTTCTGGATACTCTATGGATTTCGATGGTGTTTTGCATCATGGAGGCCGAATGTATGTACCTCCTGCAGAGGGTCTTCGTACCCTAATCTTGACCGAAGCTCATAGAGCTCCTTATTCGGCACACCTAGGAGTTAAGAAAATGTACGCTGATCTTCGCTCACTATATTTTTGGGCTGGGATGAAGTGTGACATTGCTGATTTTGTGGCTAGGTGTCTAGAATGTCAGAGAGTTAAGGCCGAGCATCATCATCCGACAGGTTTGTTGCAGCCTCATCTTGTTCCAGAGTGGAAGTGGGACATTATTTCTATGGATTTCATTATCGGGTTGCCTATGTCTTCCAGGCGACACGACGCTATCATGGTCACTGTTGACAGGTTGACCAAGGTAGCCCATTTTTCTCCCATTCGATCTTCCTATACTGCTTCAGTGGTGGCTAGGGTGTTCATGGAAGACATTGTTCGATTGCATGGGATACCACGCAGGATTATTTCTGATAGAGATCCGGTATTCACATCTGCTTTATGGACATCTTTGCAGCGGTCCTTAGGGACTAAGTTGAATTTTAGTTCTGCCTACCATCCTGAGACAGATGGTCAGACTGAGAGAGTTAATCAGGTGCTTGAGGATATGCTTCGCATGTATGTTGTGGACCAAAAATCTCGTTGGGAAGATTATCTGCATTTGGTTGAGTTTGCCTATAACAATGGTTATCATAGTTCGATTGGCATGGCTCCATTTCAGGCTTTATATGGTCATCCTTGTCGTACCCCGTTGAGCTGGGATCGATTGGAGGACAGGGTTCTTCTTGGACCTGAGATGCTTCGTGATATGGAGCAGCAAGTAGCCCGCATCCGAGAGCATCTTGTAGCAGCCCAGAACAGGCAGAAGAAGTTTGTTGAAGCACACAGAGTTGATCAGCAGTTTGCAGTAGGTGATCGAGTGTTTCTTCGAGTTCGTCCTCGGAAGAGCCCTATTCGTTATGGAAAGGGTTCTAAGCTGGCACCCCGTTTTGTGGGTCCGTTCGAGGTGTTAGAGCGTATTGGTCTTGTTGCCTATCGCCTGGCCTTGCCACCCAGTTTGTCGCGGATTCACGATGTGTTTCATGTTTCTGTTCTTAGGCCTTATTTTCCTGATGTTACTCATGTACTTGATTGGAATGCTCTACAGGTTGAGGACGGGCAGCTAGCTCTAGAGCCCGTGGCCGTGGTGCAGCACAGGAGACTCGTTCTCAGAGGCAGGGATATTGAGCAGGTGAGGGTCCAGTGGGACCCCAATGATGAGACTTCAGCGACATGGGAGGATGCTTCCCGTATCAGAGAATCCTACCCTTACTTGTTTTCTGGCTTATAGGAGTAAGCCGAATTTAAGGGGGGGAGGATGTAATAACCCTCCTAGTTGCTAGTTGGACTCATTAGTTTTATGCTTTGATCTGATACTTTGATACATTGATACTATGATGCTACTGTTTGGTGTGATTGGTTAGTTAGACATTTGATGATGCTGTTACTCCTTTTGTGGACATGATTATTTCATATGACATTGTGGTTGGAGATTTTAGTTGATTTTCATATTTATGTTATGATGTAATGATTTAATAGATTATGCCATGAGATGAATTGTTAGTATTAGAAATGTCATTTTTATCAATCATATTATAATTGTTAGGATAGACGTGATGAAGGACAGTGTAGCATCACTCATTGCGAGTGCTCTGTTACGCTGCGATTCCTTCTCACAACACAATGTTTTGATTCATATATATATGCATATGTACACAACTTCGTTTGTATGCAGGAATTGCAGGTACATAGTCTCGATTCCACCTGCTTCGGTAGGACGGGGCAAGCACAAATAACCCAATGGTATAAAGTTGATACAGAGGTGACAATGAAGTTTGCCCGTTCCATGATGTCAGACCACCTGGTTGTATGGTATTGTATGTTCTGTAGTTGTCATTTTTTGTGGTTATAGTTGTGTTATGTTACTGTTGGTAGTTCATGTGTTGTGGTGTTTCAATTTAAAAATTGTTGATTAAAAATTAGATTAATTTGTATTTAAAATATTTAAATGTTTATTTGGTGAAAAGCCATGTATTTTATTAAATATCAAATGGTGTTTTGTCAAATGTAAATAAATTTGCCATGTGGAAAATTAATAATAAAATAAATAAATAAAGTCAAATTTGGTGCATGAACAAGGCTGTCAAAATGGGGTTTTAAAATAATAAAACAACAAAAAAGAAAAGAATAATAGGGGAAAATGGAGAAATCTGATGGGGGCAGAAATGGCAATACTGTTTTTTAGAAAAGGGTTGTTGGGTGCATGTAAGGGAAGAAGAATATAGTGGGTTTTGGAAAATGGAAAAAAGGGGGAAATTCTTTTCTGGAGAAAACTTGATGGCAGGATATTAGAATTGGATTTTTTTTTTGAAAAATAGAAGGAGATTGTGTTGGTAGGACTTTTGGGTGGAGAATTTGGCAACAAAGAAGAGGGAAGAAGAGGAAGAAGAGGCGGAAAACAGAGTTTTGGAGAGCTGTTCGAAGGGCTGGTTGGAGCAAGGACTTCGTCACCTATCAGCAAGCAGGAGTTCAGGTTCCAATTAAAATCCCTCTTTCTTTAAAATCTCAATTAAAATTTTTATTGTTCTAGGTTTTCAAGCAAATCAGGAAAAATATAGTTTTCTATAAATTAGGGAGAAATCTGGTTTATTCACAAGGGAAAAAAAAGAAGAAAAATCTAGAATATCAAACCAAAATAGGGGAAAATCTGGGTATCAAGAAAAAGTAGGAAAAAGAAATCTGGGGTTTTGAACACATTAGGGAAAAATTTGGTTTTAAATGAATTTGAAAGAAAATTGGGTTTTTTATGTATTTGGGAAGAATCTGGGGTTTCAAAAAGTTTGGGAAAAAGCTGAGTATCAATTAGTTGGAGAAAATCTGGGATTTCAACAATTGGGAAAAATCTGTATACCCAAATAAATTTTAAAAATAACCTGGGTTATAAAACAATTTGGAAAATCTATGTTTTCTTAAAAAAAAAATCTGTTGCCCTTAAAAGAAAAAAAATTGTATTCCTGCTTTGAAATTGTGTATATCTCTATTTAAATTTTCTGAAGAATTTTATTCTTTCATTGGAATTTTCAGTTTATTCTATACCCTATCTATCTAGTGATTTATAAAGATATACATTTATATATTTTATATAATATGTAAACTGCAATTTGTATTTCTTTCTGGAAACTGGGTTAATTTATTTTATTTATTTTAACTATTTTTTTTTTTTAGGGCTGAACTGGTCGGCGTCCGTCCGTCCCTGTTAAGGATGGAATTGTTTTTTTTAAAACGAAATGTAAATCTTAAAAATTACATATAAAAAAATTATATATAAAAAATTTTGATTTATTCAAAAAAAAAAAAATTAAAAGGGCTGGAGGGTGGTGGCGTCCCCATTCCAATGGGCGTGTTATACAGCACAATTTAAATCTAACGTCATTAGTGCAGCCTCTTTCTTGTGCAGCGACAGCTGGCGATCGGTGATCCCTCTCTTAGCTATTGCATCCATGCAAGGAAGCTACGACAGTACTTTAACTTTTGTTATTTTGTTTTTTTTTAAATTATTTTTACTTTAAAATTTAAATCTATAAAATTTGAAAAAAATTTTATAGTTTTTTTCATTTATTAAATTTAGTTTAAATTTTAATTTATGAAAATATTAAAATATAAATATAAATATATATATATATATATTAAATTATAATATATATAGAATGTTTAAATTATATATATAAAATATATAATAGAATTATAATGTATTCTATTATATATGCAATTGGTACTGTAAAGTTAGTATGGTCTTTTGAATAGCAATGTAATTGTTTTTGGAAACAAAATGCTAATAATTTTATTATAACTAAATAAAAAATAAAAAAATTTAATATATTATTTTCATATAATAAATGATCTTGATTTTTATGAAGTTAATAATTGAGCTTGGGAAAAACGTAATGCTCCTTGTCTTAACTGCTTGTGTAAAGACGTCATGGTGTTTTGAGTTCATCAAATTATTGTGTAGATGCATTTTGTTATTGTGTTGGTTTTAATGTCGATGTGGGAACCCGATTGTTGATTTGAAAACCTTGTCCAGAGGCTCGTTTATTTTCGAATGTTATTTTCATCTTGAAAATTTCTGCTTGGAGTTGAAAACTTATGATTCATGTTGGAAGGGTTGAACGGATGTTGGGATTTTTTGGTTCTGAGTTGTTGCGAGAGGGTTAATGTCTCGCTTGTCCTTGTTTTTGGTATCATGCTTATTCGTTGAGGTTCAACCCTTGTCTTGTCTCAATTTTCTGTTAGGGGTTTTAGGGAGAGTGGCTCTTCGTGGGGGCCGGCGCCTCGGTTAAGAGGAAGTGCACAGGAGAACCCACGAAGAGTAGTTAAACAAGTGAAAACTTAAAATAGAATTAGGGGGATGGGTAGTAAACCACTCAAGATAAAAGAAAATTGGATTCCTCATCTATGCATTAGGGCTATCATAGACTAATGATAGATCGAGAAGGCCGTGGTCAGCAAAGTCATAATCTCGTCTTCATGAGAGGTTATTGACTCCGCACGAGCTACCCTATGGTGTCGGCGCCTCAAGTAGGAGGAAGAGCCAGGAGATCCATAGATGGGTGCCAGCGCCTCAAGTTGGAGGAAGAGCCAGGGGATCCCATGAGAGCTGTGCGATGACACTCTCCGCTAGACTTCCTATTTGCCTTGTTGTTTTTCCTCTGGAAATGTATTATGGACTTGAATGTTGTATCAGTTTCCTTAGCTTTGTACTCTCATTGTTGATTCGGATTCTTGTGCTAGTGATTATGAGTATACTTTGGTGATTTGATATTGTCATTGCTTGGTGTAATTGTACTCTCTGAATTTGTATTCGAGTTTGTACCTTGTTGTCATGGAGTCGGTTTGGCTGTCATGGTCGAGTTATCTTCATTGTCACCTCTGAGCACGGGGGGGTGAGTTATCTTTAATTCACATGGTTGGGTGGAACGTGCTCCGCACCCGTTGGGTTCCCCATCAGCATCCATTGTTCGCAGCTTTTCCGCAGTTGGAGTTGCACCAATGTTCACCTTGTTATTCAGCATTCATTGTAAATTGTATCATCCCAATTGTTTGGGAATTTCATTGTAATTATTATATCAAAGATTGTAATGTAACATTATAGCAAGGATGTAATAGTTAGGACTCAATGTAATTTTATTTGATGAGACTCATATGATTGTATCATGTGGTATCTTAATATAATTGCTCTTGGTTTATGGAAACACATTTATTCATGGTTATTATTTTATAATTGGTTACATGGTTTATCATTATCTTTTATTTTCATTTGTGGTTGCAATGTAACCTCGCGTGCCCCAGAGAACTGTGTGAGTTAATGTGATGCAATATGTTATGCGATTATGATTAATGTAATGTAAGTTTAATTTAATTGTTTAAACAAAAAGAAAATTAATTGCCTTTTTGAGTTCTTTGGGGTTTACCGGCATTCATGATTGTTGTCAATTGTTTTAATTCCTAAATCATCATATATCCTACTATGAGATAGTGAATCTTATCAGGTCCTTGTAATTTGTTTCTTTCCTTGAGGTTGTGCATCTCAGTACTACAATTTCTTTGTATCTTGTCATAAGGTTGTGTGCCTTAGCCTATAAGTTCATAGGTAGTGAGCCTTAAACAATATTGTATTTTTTGTATTCATTGAGCTTCATATATTATGAGTTAACTATCACCATGGTTTTTCCCTTCTTGGGTTTTCCACATAAATCTAGTGTTATCTTGTGCATGTGTTTTCATTGTCTTATCTTTCATTTTTGTTGATTTGATTAAGTGTTGTTAATCTTGCTATGGGTTATTGATTTCATCAATAACTTGAAATTTTACATTACTAAAGGGTTTAAGATCTGAAGGGTTTAAGTTTTGATATATATTGATTCAACCCCCCAATCTCAATATCTAGGTGTGTTCATTTTTTTTTTATATCCTTCAAAACCCACAAAATATTCAAGACCTTAACTTAATGTAAACACAATAATGTAAGACCCTCCTAAGGTGTTACTCAGTTTGGTTCATCTTGAATTGATAAGTCAAACAAGTAAAAACATATCATTGGATATGTTTCAAAACAATGAGTCCTTGGTAGAATATTTGGGAGCTTATGAAAACTTACCTACTTATCACAATGATCATGGATTTCCCCATTTGCTAAATACTAAAACATATTTTAAGAAAGAAAATTGGATACTAGATGATATAATAGACTATCAAGACATACTGCAAAATTTTCCTAATATTCAAAACTATAGTACACTACTTGTACGAGATACTATTGACATCTTAATGGACCCATATAATGCAAAAAAGGTAATTTTAATTAGAAAATATCTTGAATCAAATGAACAACAAGAGCATATTATGTTCTTGCATGAATTTTCTAAATTATTTTCTTTGTCTTATTAATATATGGTTGGTATAGATGCTAAGGTGGTAAGCATAACGTTTTTTTCTAGAAGATGATGCTAAACCTAAGAATTTTTTTGTAAAATTAATCCCAAAGTGACTTTGTTATTTAAGGCTAAGATTTGAAGAACTCTTATAAGCTAGTTTCATCCACCCTATCAATTATTTATCTTAGATATCAAACATAGTAGTTGTCACAAAATCAGATAATAGCATTCAAATGTGTATGGATTTTCATGATGTTAATAAATAATATTTGAAATATGATTTACCCCTTTCTAACATAGACATGATTGTTGATTCAACCATATGATATACTTCATTATCATTTATGGATGGATTTTTTCAATACAATAATTTTTTTTATCAATACTCAAGACCAATATAAAACTACTTTTATTATAACTTGGGAAATATTTTGTTGGGTTGTCATTCTTTGTGGATTGAAAATTGTTGGAGCAACATACCAAATGGTTATGACAATTTTATATTACATGATTTATTAATAAAATTTTAGAGGATTATTTCAATGATATCTTGGCTAAAACTATATCACATCAAGATCATTTAAAAATTCTCTATCAAATCTTTGAGTGAATTTAAGTATAACATGTGGCTAGATCCAAAAACTGTGTATTTTTTGTCGATAGTTTAGGCTTTATTGTGTCACATTGAGGTATTGTTGTGGAAACAAAGAAATTCAATGCTATAATAAACATGTCACCTCCTAAAATATTTCTCAACTTCATAGCTTACAAGGAATGATTCAAGCTATCTATCATTTTGTTACATCTTTGGTAGACCAATCACTTCCCTTTACTCAATTACTTAAGAAAGAGTCTCATTCTAAATAGAATTAAGATTTCCAAAAAGCCTTTAAGAACTTAAAATAGTATTTGGCTAATCCTCCTATTTTACAAGTATCTATTTAAGGATGTCCTTTTATTCTTTACACGTCTACCTCATTTAAGGATTTCACTATGTTGTTATCACAAAAATAAATTAATGTTAAAGAATGTCGTGTCTACTTAATTACTCAAATATTTATTGATTATGAAACATTATATACAAATATAGAAAAATATTCTTGGCTCTTTTAATTGTTGCAAATAAGTTGAGATATTATTTGTTAAATGTTGAAGTCCATTTTGTTACAAAGTTTGATCCATCAAAAAATATTTTCCCCAAAATGGATTTATCTAGACACTTGGCCAAATGGGTAATGTTGTTAATTAAATTTTATCTTAAATTTTTCTCGCAAAAGGACATTAAAATTCAAGCATTGATCGATCATTTAGCTAAATCTCCTTCACCATTAGATTTACCAAACCAACAATAATTTCCCAATGAGCATGTCTTATGATTAGAAGAAGTCAAAACATGGGATTTATGTTTTGATAGTTCTAAGTGTCCAACTAGCTCCAATTATGGGGTTATACTATTACCTCCTTCAAGTAAGCTAATTATTTTATCCTACCATCTCAATTTCCTATGCACAAATAACATCATGAAATATGAAGTTCTTATCATTGGTTTACATGCAACATTGTCTCTTAATATCAAACACCTTCACATATTTGGAGATTCTAAATTAATCGTCAAACAAATTAATGGATCATATCAAGAAAAATTTGATAAAATATTATAATATCATGATCTATTTTTAGCAACATTAAAACATTTTTCCTCATATACTATTGACAATATTCCACAGAAGGATAATCAACATGTAAATGCAATAGTGAGAATTACCTCCCTTATATCCATCAATGATTCATCTATGGATTTTAAATTTACTATTTATAATCTAACATCACCACTAATAGGAACAAATAATAATAATAAGATAGTTTGTTATAGGATTAACTCAAATGAATGATACTCCCACATATTTTAATATTTGCATGACGGTACCTTTCCTAATTCAAATATGAAAAACACTCGAGCTCATATTTAAAATGTTGTAGCATGATATATAATATTAGCTAATGTGTTATACTGAAGGGCATATAATAGTCTCCTTCTCTATTACCTTAGTAAACTAGAGATCCCTATTGATCTCACAGAAGACCATTTAGGGGCTTGTGGAGGATATTTGGTTCAAAACTTATTCACACTAGAAATTATGGGTGGAATATGGAGAAATATTATTTTTCCTTTATTAATAAATATCCTAAATATCAACAACATAACAATTTAATTCATTCTCATTAAGGAACTTAAGCTGAATCAGAGGGCTATGAACAACAAAATGGATAAGGTTGATAAGAATGACAGTAATAATAGAGAAAGTGTTAAGGCCACTAATTTGTGGACTATTGAAGAAAAGAAATATATGGTGGAGTTCCTTAAGAAAACTATTGAGGATTTGCAACATTTTAAAAGTAACCATGATGGCAACCTTTTTGATATGGAGGAAAACATGAGGAACATTAAAGATTCTATCCATAAGGTGTTGGAGATGAGCCACAAAATTTTAAAATCAATGGAAAAGACCATGAATATGATGGTTGAAATTTCGGAAAATGCAAGTATCAGGTCAGAACGACATTGTATGTTGATGCTGAGAAAGAGGAAAGCCAAGTGCAAGGAGGTGGGCCGAGTAACAAAACCAGAGTGAACCTGAAGAGGAAAGTTGACCAGGCTCTTGTGAATATTCAGGAAATTAAGAAAGCTGCTATAAACATGAACAAACTTGAGCAGGAGGCGACGAAGATCCTCAGGCATATACCCTAGTTGTTGGACTTCTAGTGGCTTTTTGTTGGCTTTTGTTATGCTGCCCTGGGTTGTTTATTGTTCTCATCTTTGTTGGTAGCTGCTTTTTTTTTTTTGGGTCCTTTTAATGTTGTATCTTTCTCTTGTTGACTGTTAAGGGTTTCGGGGTCCCTTTAAAACCTGTTTGTTCCTTAATCAAAAACAACTTGATTCATTCTCCTACCCACAAACTTCATGCTCAAGATTCCATTTAGTCACTTTCTATGCGGAGCTTGGATTTCATTGGTAAAAATTTTGTCTCCTTCATCTTAAGGACATAATTTTATTGTTGTAGATAAATATTGAAACATAGAAAAATTGAAACCCCTAAGATTTAACCCTAGGGTTTATGCATGTTTTTAAGATGTTCTCATTCATTCATTAAATATTTCTTGGTGAGGGTTTGATGGATTTGATAAGGTATGCGATAGAATTGCAACCTGGAAGGTGATTCAACCAACCCTTGACTAGATATAGGATGAATTTAGGAAGGAAATACAATGATCTAACTAGTGTAATAGTGCAATCAACTATTTTGATACAAATACAAAAGACAAAAAAATACAGAAAGATTTATACAACAAAAATGAGCAGAGAAAGACATCATCCACCTGCAATTCAAATTTGAGGAAAAAAATGGAGGTCACAAATGCCCAAGGTGTGAGTTTCCTTGTAATTATTTTCCAAATCTATATTCATAGCCCTCTTATGTCAGATCTGAGCTTAAAATCCCTACCTATAAATATAGATTGAAAATTTGTTAGATATTTATGTAATTAGTTTTTATGGGTTGAAAAGATGTAGGATTTTGAATGTAATAATGAATAAATTTTCTTCAAGATCTATCCTCTTCAAACCTGAGATCTGTACATTCATAAAGAAAGGAAATGTTGGGCCATTTAAGGGCTTTCCTCACTCAAAACCTGTGCAAGTGTTTCCACTTCCACAATGTAAATGTCAATAATAAATGGATAATTGAAAGGGAGGAATGATGAAATCACAAATTGCTGCAACTTACCACCCTTAAATGAATTCCTTGAAGGACTGAAGTCATGCACATCACCTCAAGGACTTGGATCTTTGTTTTCTTGATTTATTGATTTATTGACTTGCTTGGAGACCTACAAAAGTGTTAGCCTTCACAAAACAATGATAACATGGAAACATAAACTTGAATAGAATTAGACATGATGTTAGGACATTGAATTGCTATAATAATGCTCTTAAATGTTGCTCTTGACTTTCTCAATAATTCTCTTGACAATAGTTTCTCCAATAAATTTCACTTAATGTTCAAATGATGCAATAACTAGGTATTTATAGGCATTTATTGAATTTCTTGAAAATTAAATCCTGGTGTCCAACTTTAGACACTTGAATTACAAATATTAAATTGCCAAAACTAACATATATTAATTTGGAGGGAAAATAATGGGACTCTTATGCCAAGATCAAGAGTTTCCTTTCCCTATTTTTAAGGATTTTAAGTGTTAGGGGCAAGGTCTTCGATAGATGCATTTGATTTTCGGTTGTAATTCCTAAAAACTTCTCAAAAATAGGCCATAGAATGCATAATTGAAATTAAATACTTTATTAGGTTTAATAACTAAAGGGGGGACAAACCATAAACTGAAATTTCATCAAGGGTGACAATGTATGATGGTACATTTAGCCCCCACTTTAGTGAGAGTATGAAGTTATGCTCAAACTCACACTAAATTAGAAAATGTGTCAAGAGGGGTCCAATTGTACAAATGTTGAATAGATAGGATGACTAAGGATAAAGGGGGAGTACACAAGCCCCCAAGATCCAAGATCCAATGGAAAACTAACATAAGAACAAAGGAACACACGTATGAATGATATGTGACAAGAAGACATACACTAAAATGCAATATCAGAAAACACAAAACATTCATGATGAAAACACATTGATCATAAAGATGACAATGAAATGGAAATAAAAACAATGTAAACATGATGTAAACATGAAGATGACACACACAAAAATGCATACAACAAACATAAGGTTAGTGCTAAATATTTGAGTCAGTAAGGAGAAGAGACCTTGGTCTTAAATTATATCAAATATCAAATATCATTCATTGAATAAATATTAGCTCAAATGAGGACTAGAAAGTTGTGTTATGCCACACCACTCATGAAACACATGGATCCACTAGAAAGAAAGGTGTATTATGCTAGGTTTCCATGTTAGGAGTGTTCATGACTCACACCAAAAAAAATTCTAATATTTGCTAGATGAATCACAAACTGAAAAGAACACGAGCTAGTGAGGATTGATTTTCACTAGATGAGCCCCCAAGACAAGGTAGAAATATGAGAAACACACTAGGTCTAGTGAGGACCATTTTTCACTAAGTGTGTACTCATAACCATACCAAGAGTTATAATCCTTGATAACCTTGATAAGGTTCCACAAAATGATCAAAATTCTATGCCAATGCTAGACTAAGTTCAACTCCCATGAACAAAGTGAAGCACAAATTCCAAGCTCACCATAGGGGGTGCATAATACTCATCTCAAGGTGTGCATGAAACTCACCTCAGGGGGTTCACAAATGACAATATTATAAGGCTAAAAACTCAAGGGATGTTGTAGATCAATACCATCACAAGGGATGAATAACAAAGGGGCTTTGTTTCATACATGAACGGTCACACCTTAGGGGATATCACACATGACATCACCACCAAGAGAGGACAAGTCATAGAAATTTAAATTCACACCTTATGGAATAATATTAATAGCATTACCACCAAGGGGAATTTCATATGCCAAGAAAGGTTACACTCTTGAGGGATATCAAATCTAATATCACCACCAAAGAGACATTCACATAGATCAAGAAGGCCACAATTTTATTGAAAAGGATACAGTTCCTATGAGATATATGCTATTATCACTAATAAGGAACCATTCCAATGCAAACAATGATTAGTGGAATATATGCCCCCCTTAAAATGTTAGTGTACTTTCTACACTAACATTTTAAGGAGATAAAGAGGGATCCCTTGCTAGAAGGAATGCACGTAGGACAAGGCTACCTAACCCCTCCCCAGAAGGAAAAATATGAGCTTAGATGGATGATGGTATGATGATCCTTGAAAAATGAAATATGATTGTATAAAGCTACGTTTATCCCATGAATGGTAGTGAGCATTGTGTGATACACAACTACCATGACAAGGGGCAACAACTAATTTTATCGATTAAGTGAAAATATTTTTTATGTTTTTGTTATTTTTGAAGTATAATAGCCAATAAATCTTGTTGTTTCTTGTGTATCGGACTCTCTATAGGAACATGAATTCCATGCTCTTTAACACCACACCCTTTTTCATTATAGTTAAGTTGTTTTAAAATTTCATAACCTCTTCGATAAATGCTTCTATTTTTTCGAAGAAAGTAGTTTTTGTGATCATCTTCATAATAAGTGGATGTGTAATTCTTGTTTTCCTCTTAGAAATTATATGGATGTTTGTGATGATTCAATGATATATTTTATTGATACCATTTCAACTTCTTTTCTCTTTTTCTAATTTATGTGTAATCTTGTATTCTCCATGAATGTAGGTGTAAAATCTAATGAACCACAATCATCTCCAACAACTTTGTCATGATAGAGACCATTATATTTTCATCTTTATCAGGTTCACTTTTGTAGTTGGTGTCAATGTTCTAAGAGGATTCTTAATTCTTGTTTTAGTTTGTAAACAATTTTCAAACTTTGGATCAACTTTTATTTGTAAACCTTATTCTTGTAATGTATTTCATTAAATGATGAAGCATTGAAGGACTCCCTTCATCTCATGAATCCATAGTCTACCCAAGAGAAGATTATATGAAATATCATGGGGCATAATATGGATGGGTGTTTGCAACACAACCTTTCAAACTTTAATCGGCAACATTATCACACCAAATGGTTGTCTTCCCACATTATCAAAACCTTCAATAAATTAATGGGTTGAATTAAAGTTTTGTCTACTTTAATTTTATCCAAAATATTTACACTACAAACATTAATCCTTGAACCATTGTCAATAAGGGTACGTCTAGTCCCCACCTTGTTAATAATAGCATTATCATCAAAGCACCATTTTTGTTTTTCATTTCTAAAGGGGGTAACTCATTTTGATGAAAGACAATTTTAAAATTAGGTTGATTCATATTCTCAATCAAAGTTTCCACACCATTTGGTTGCACACTAGGAAGGATAGCAACATTTTTCAAAGCCTTTCAAAGCATGTGATGATAAGAAGGTGGTGTTTGAATTAAATCCCACAAGGATATCTTATTAGGATTGTTACAAAGTTGCTCAACAAGAAATTTTTTTGTACCACTATGCTACAAGCTATTATATGTGGGTGGGAGATATAGTTGAGGAAATGGGATGGAATTTGGTGTTTTTTTTGTTACTTAATTTTTCTAGTGTTATATCTATGAGCTATAGTATGATAACTTTGTTGTTGCAACACATGATTACTAGTGAGTTGTTTTGTGAAGTTTAAGATAGAACCTATAGGTTTAAGAGGTCCTATAATGTGAGGTGACTTAGGAGTTTCAGGAGAATCAATAATCAAAGGAGACCTAATAGTCACCTATGTGTTCATAACATCAATGAATTTAGCTTCTTGTTGATGATTTTCTATCGAGGTGGAATCTGAGGTGACCTTAGAATATTCATCTAAGAAAGCAATCTTGCTATATTTTGAAATAAGTGCATCAAATATTTCATCCTCTTTCCCAAAAATATATTCCCAAGGGAGTTAGGGGAAGAGAAACAAATAGGATTCTCATTATGCTCAATGATTGGATCCTCTAACACCAAGATACCTTCTTCACAAGAAGTTGAGGTATCGAGAGAAGAACAATTATGATTGTCATGACTGTCCATGATTGTATCTTCTTGCACCAAAATATTCTCACATGTGGGAGAGATATTAGGAGATGAGTGAATATTAAGAAAATTTATATTAAGAAATGTGTCAATGATTTCATTCTCTTGTACCAAGATACTTTCACAATTAGGAGAGATTTTGGAAGAATGACTAACATGCTTATCAATGATTTCATTTTGCTTCCTTAGATTGTGCTCATAGGTAGGGATATTACAACCATATAAGAAATGTGATACCATATGAAAACTACATTTTTAAAAAGGAAACATGTTTCTTCTTTCCTTATGGATCAAATGATCAAAAGTATATAGTTTTGTAAATATATTATAAAATAGACACTAAGAGTCTAGGCGGAGGAAACTAAGATAACTTTTTTCACTTGAAATCTAGGCTCAAAAAAGTAGGATAGAGGTGCCTGGGGCTTTCTAGATAAGTTTCAAAAAATTAAAGTTTGATTGTTTTGAGATTTACTATTCGGGTTCCCGGATATGGCTATGCACGATAGTGAATTATTTTCGTATTTTTCTAATTTGGATAGAATCCAATAGAGAACATGGAAACAATGTGTTTCATTTCAACCCAAAAATATAGGATAAAGGTGCTTTAGGAACATCTATACCCTAGATAGGGGTGACTAAGAAATTCAAAGTGTGAGTTTGTTTTTGAATTTAAGGTTCCACAGTGGTGCACAATAGGTTTGACAATATATATTTTTTAGATTTTTTATGATTATATAACTGAGTATGGAAAATTTTAAAATGTTTCAATCTTGGGCAATGAATGACAAATTTTGAATGCAATTTTCAGATACAATATGTAATGATTGACTAATTCCAAGATGTAAAGTCCTAAAAATAATGATTTGATGCAATTTTGAAACAAAACTATGTAATTTTTCACTTTTTTGACCTAAATGAAAAAGAATGAAACTTTAGATACGTAGAACAATTTCATAAAATTATATGATGTAATGTATGCAATTTAGATATAAATCTTATCAAAGATGACTAAAACAAACCCTATTTTAACCTTTAGTGCAATGTGAACGCATTTTTTATGCATTTTTATTTTTTTATGATGCAAAAATGAAACCCTAAATGAGAAATGCAAAACAATGATATGCGAAATGAGATCCACAAAGGAGAAATGCTAAAATTTTATAGTGCACACAATGTTAAGATGCCAGGTTTACCAAAATGAAACATAGGAAAAGAGAAGTAAAACCCTAAAGATTTCACTTTAGGGTTTGGGCACTTTTTTCAAAGATGTTTCATTTAGGTATGTTAGGATCATCATGGAAAAAATAGGCCCTTAAGAGGTGATTTTTTTTGAAAAACTAGACTTAGGCAACTTGATATAAAAAAATTGAATAAGTTATCTATATTATTTCAAAAATATGTAAGAGTAGAATCTATAGAAAATTGAATGTAGTTTCTAAAGTACTAGAGTTTATTTTAAAAAATAAAATCTATTTGGTAGAAAATTTGAAATTTCAATGCAATAGTACTTTAATTTCAAAGGAAAAATAAAAGTAGGTATCTACTCGGCCACCCTAACCACAATAAAATTATAATATTTTTATAATATTTTAGATATATTAGAGGACTAATGTCGGATATGATGCATTTTTTTGTAATTTTTTCTAAGTAAATAATTAATTATGAATTTTTTATTACAACTTTTAAAAAATATAAAAAAGTAGTATGTTTGACCACCTTAACTTGGTCAAAACTTCATGAAATTCATTTTTTTCTTTTTTAATCCTATAGTATGCGAAGCATAGAATGTGACACATGTTTTAGATTCAGAAAATGTGATACCATTTGAAAGCTATAGATGTTTTTCAATCATCCTATCAATCAGGACTTTAGTTGTAATTCAAATAGAAAATGAATAATAATTATTTATTAAATTCAAGGTAAAACATAATTTATATTGGAGGAAAGCTGAGAATCTCCTTTAAAAACCCTTTTCGTTTAATCAAGTTTGGGTAAAAAAAAGTCGTCAGCCACATACCCTACACATACCCATCATATCACCACTTTTTGGCCCATCATGATCTTGCACATGCCCATTTATTTGTTAAGGATTTATGGTTAGTTGGGTTTGATGGATTTGATAAGGTATGTGATAGAATTACAACCTAAAAGGTGGGTCAACCATCCCTTGACCAAATCTAGGATGAATTTAGGAAGGAAATGCAATGATGTAGCTAGGGTTATAGTGCAATCTACTATTCTAATGCAAATACAGAAGACACAAATAATCACAAACAAATTTAGACAACAAAAATGAGTAGAGAAGGAAACCATGCACCTATGATTCAAATTTGAGGACTAAAATGGAGGAAATAGACACCCAAGGCATGAGTGTCCTTTTAATGCTTCTCTCGATCTATTTTCATAGTCCTTTGATATTAGATTTGATCTTTAGATCCTTGCCTATAAATTTCTTGGAACACTATTAGATATTTTTGTAATTAAGGTTTAGCTGGTTAACAAGATGTAGGGTTTCAAGCAATAATGAATAAATTTTCTTCAAGATCCTTTCAATCCTCTTCAAACCTGAGATCTACAAATTCAAAAAGAGAGGAAATGTTGGGCCATTTAGGGGCTTGCCTCAGTCAAAACATGTGTAAGTTTTTCTACTTCCACAATGGCAATGTCAATAATAAATAGATAATTGAAAGGGATGAATGATGAAATCACAAATTTCTACAACTCAACACTCTTTAATGGCTTCCTTGAAAGATTGAAGTCATCCACATCACCTCAAGGAATTGAATCTTTCTTTGACTTATTTCTTGAATGCTTGAATTTCTTGGAGACCTACAAAAGTGTTAGCCTTCACAAAGAAATGATAATATGAACACAAATAAACTCACATAGAATTGTACATGATGTTAGGATCTTGAATTTTTGCAATAATGCTCTGAAATGCTACTCTTGACTTTCTCAATAATGATCTTTACAATAATTTCTCCAATAAATTTCACTTAATTTCCAAGTGATGAAATAACTAGGTATTTATAGGTATTTATTCAATTTCTCAAAAATTAAATATCGATGGTCGACTTTAGACACTTGAATTATAAATATTAAATTTCCACAACTATAATATTTGAATTTGGAGGGAAAATAGGGGTATAGTCACACCTAAGTCATGAGTTCCTTGCCCTATTTTAAGTATTTTTTAAGTGTTCGTGGCAACGAACTAGATAGATGCATTTCATTTCCAATTGCAATTCCTCGAAAATTGTCAAAAATGGGCCATAAAATGCATAATTTAGGAAATTAAGTACTCAATTAGATCCAATAATTTAAGGGGGGACAAAACATAAAGTGAAATTGTCAAGGGTGACAATTTATGATGGTACAAATATTACTTCACAAAATGGGTCAGAGTGGTTCTACTTTGCTCCATGATAGTTGAAGTTATTTGTCACTTTATATTGGTTAATATTATATCGAGATTAGGTCTTCCTTCTACTTAGATTTCGGATAATGGTACAATATTAAAAAATAAAGAAGTGAATAATTTCCTTAAAAAAATTTATACAACACCATTTTTCTACACCATATCATCTTCAATCAAATAGACAAGTGGAAGCCTCTAAAAAAAATTGAACAAGATTTACAAAAAACTATCAACAAATATGGTAAGGATTGGCATACTCAACTCACCTATACATTGTGGAATTATCACACAAGTTTCTTTATGGCTACAAGAACTACTCTATATAGTATTGTGTATGGAACTAATGTTGTTATGCCTTGGGAGTTAGAAATTCCTTCACTATGAATTTATCTTGATGAAATTCTAGATGATACCCATTATAGAGAAAAACAAATCGAACAAGTTGAGATGCTTGATGAACAACATATACATGCTCTCAAACACCTTCAAGATTTTTATAAGGGTCTCCAATGTAAATACAATAAATGTGCTATCCCCCATTCATTTAAGATTGGTGTCTTGGTGCTATATAAAAATGAACACAATATAATTGTTGTAGCAGGAGAAAAAGGAAACTTTAGCCTGAATTGGTTGGGAACCTATGTCATCATTAAATATTATGAATTACATGCATAAAATTTTTCTATGGTAGAAGGTATGCCTCTTAAAGAACCTATTAATTCTATTCATTTGCATATATTCTATGCATTTTCATAGATTCTATGCATAAATTTATTTTAGACTTTGAATAGTATATAGTTATTTAAAGAATGTAGATTAGATTAGATAGATTTGTTTTTTATATTTAATGTTATATTGTTTCATTCATGACAAACATTGGTGTGTCTTGGATTTTAGATTATTTTTCTTAATTTTGATTATTACTTGTTACCATACTACTCAATAAATTTTGTGGGATGTTAATTAGATTACTATAGTATTTAATTATAAAATTAGATCATAGTTGCATTTAGTTTAACATGTGTACACTTAATAAAAAATGGCATTTAATTAAACAATTTTATTTAATTGTTTAATTAGATCAAACCATTCATTTATATATATCAGGTAGGTCATTGTTGTATTTATTAAATAATCTTCATAATATTGTTTAGTAGATAACAAGTATATTTAATTTTCTATACATGGAAATGTAATTCATGTTATAAATTAAGGATCACATGTAATACTAAAAGATAAAAAATAAAAGATGCTTATGTATATGTCATGATGTTGAGATATATCCTCATATCACCACATGAACACAATATGGTGTATCATATAAAAATCGTGTCATCATCTTGTGGGCCTATGGCTATTAGACTCCTCAAGGCCTAGCAATGGTGGTCAATGTGAGGTTATAGATCATGAGTGAATCCTATAGCTACTTCATGCTAGTACAACTTGAAGATCACCTCTAAGCTTGATATTAGCCTCAATCGTTGATGTGTGCTACTCTTGGAACCAATATCTCTTGGCTAGTGCCCTATCGAGCTCCTCCAAAAAGTATGCTTGTATCTCACTACTGGTAGGAGCTCAAGCTCTCTCGGCTCTCAACTCCTCGTATTTGGCTCTCAAATCCTTGTGCACAACCTTTTGTTATGATATGGCTCAAAAACCTTAGAATTATGTGATTTACTCTATAATGGCTTATACTCAACTTGCATTAGCTAATGTAGTTGCACCTCGGGAACCATATTCAATATTAATCAACCTATAAAGTCAAGATAGTCTTAGGTGCCAACTACAAAAATAGAAAAACAAGTGGAATAAAATTAGATATCAGTAAAGTAAATTTAAATATAGAATCTAGTAGACTATAAAGTAAAGTAACAGAATATCATATCACATCACCTAGATCGCTAGCTTTCCAATAGGGATCTTCATATGAAAATATGTTTGCTATGTTTGAAATCCCTTGGGAGGTTGGAGCATAATATTTGATTACCTACTCATCTCCCCATTCCCATAGGTGTGTGATATCTCAAGTGTAGTATGTTGTGCTCATGATATGTGAGGATGAGACCTAGGTCTCTCCTCAAGTGCATCTCTAGCCTCCTCTTGCTCTTCTAGACCACCTACTACTATTATTGTTGACTTCTTATCTTCCTCCTCATCATTGTATCTTCCTACATCTCCATCATCATCTTCATTCTTCTCCTCACCAGCCTCTCAACATCATGAATCAAGATCACCAGTAGGATGTTTGGAGGAAATACAAGATCTTGACGTTTGTTCTCTCACCACTTGATGCATGAAGTTTTAGATTCAACATCATCTAACTCAAATAATGGACAGCTATATTTATCTCATTGTCTAAGTTTCATAGTGGGATGTCTACAATGACAAAATGGGGTATTCCTATGGCCTAGCATTATTGTGAGTCAACCTGAGATAGGTTGGTCAAGGGATGTGAACCCCTTGAATGAAACTCAATTCTCTCATCACTTGGTCATAATAGAAAGGAATCACAATGTACTCATAGCAACTAACAAAAAATAAATCACTTTGCATCCTCTCCAACTACCATGATAGGCCTATCTAAGGTTGTAAAGTCCTGTAAGGTCTCTAAATAACATTACTAGAATATAAATGATTGAATGTGATGTGCCACTACAATACATATCCATACTACCATGGTCTCTTATATGGATAACAAAAGGATTGAGGAAATGTCCATGGTATTTCCACAAGATATCTCGTAGGTCATGTGCAAGACATATTCCTGAATTCTTAAACCAGAAGAAGTGTACAAGTCATAATATTTTCATATCATAATGGATGTATCAGTTGATATCATAGAATAGGTGTCCTAGCATTCTTTTTTCCTAGGCGAACATGGTCTAGATCTCCTCGATTTCTTGTATAGTATGAATGATGCCTCCATGCAAGTGTGTTCCTCATCTATTTTAGTTTCTCTTTTATTCCAGCATTTTGACCCCTTGGTGTATTAAGATTCTTCCCACCTACTTGACCACCCACATTTGGATTATATTATTGATAGTTTGCATAATTTTTTATAACCCCATAGATTTTGTTGTGGTACACTAACTTGGGGTTGTGGATTATTTGTGGGTACATTTTGAAATATTGAAGCACTTACTTGGGCATATGATGTGAAATGAAGGGAAAATAGGTTGGGGAATGAAATATGAGGTATGAACCTCCTAGGGACCTATTATTCCTCAATTCATTAGGAAATGAGATCCAAAAAATTAAATCATTTTCAACCCTTAGGTGAATCAAATCAAAGTGTGAATCTACAGATTTCCTTTTTGTGTCAGGATGTGGGTCTTAGTCAAACCCCACTTTGGGGAGAAAAACTAAAAATAGTAAATCAACACCAAATTACAATCTAACACTTGGAACAACAAGATTAAGCTCAATACTAATAGAACCAAAAAAGAAAATGAAGATAAAAAGAAGAAGATCTGAATGTGCCTTTCACCAAAAGTCAATTTCTAAAGTTGATCTTGGACTCATTTTCCTAGGGGTGGATGGGTCTTGAGTTAGGATTTTCTACAACTTTTGGGAGCCTCTTCTATAGATTTGAATCTTCCAATTTTTCCAAATTTTAGGTTCAAATATCTGGAAATAAATTATGCAAGTGATTTTCCATGAAAGCTTACAAATTTTATGAAAACGTTTTGCAACTTTGACAACTTCTTCAATTTTTCTCTTCAAGAGATCTTCAAGATTCCTTCCACCTAAATCTGCAATCACAAATCAAGAGGGATTTTTTCTTTTCTTTTGGTGAATGGTGCTTTACCTTGGTCAAACCCTATTTTGGTAATCAAACCTTGAAATGAAATAAAATATCATGAAAGGAATGTTGAATGAAAAACTCAATGTCACAACTCACTAAACCCTTGAATAAACCTTGGAATGTAAATCTACAACTTGCATGAAATAGCCTCAATGGACGAGGATCTTGAACCTTGAACTCTTGGCTTGAAATAATGCTTTGAATGATTGAATGGATTATGAAACCTATATCATAATATTAGTTCCAAAAACATGCATGATGCAAGAAGACCTTGATGTGATAATTGGATCTCAATTGCTGCAATAAATCTTCAATAAATTTTATCTTGAATGTCTTGAATTGCTCTTGATTATCAACATTGTTATAGAAAATTCTCTCTTGAAAATTCTAGTTTAAAAACTCTACGTGAAACTTAGAAAATAACCTTGTATTTATAAATATGTATTCTTAATTTCTCAAAATTCAAATACAACAAGATGACATCTTAATATAGATTTAAAAACATTAAAATACCCCCAAAAATATAATTTGAATTTAGGTCCTAGGTATAAGGGAGGACCCATTTTCCCATGGGTGAATGGGTGCTAGGTCTCTATCCCTAGGACACACATTGCTCAATGAGAAGTATTATGTTAAGGAATTAATGAATTTCGAGTTTCCTCTTCGTAAAATGTAATAAAATAGGCTTGGTAAATGAATTAAGGGTCCAATTAAGGAAAATTAAGCTCAATTAATTAAAAGCTCAGCCCTAAATAAGTGTGAAAGTGTAAAGGAGTACACTTTAGAACACTAAAAATAAGGCACAATTAAGTCCAACTTAATACTAATTCCAAATTAAGTGTGAAAATGTAAAAGGGATACATTTTTCTACAATACATGATTTTTTGAATAATTCTCTATTGTGCAAAAGAAGTTATAATATTTATCATTTGGTATTTTCATAGAAATTATAGTGATATTTTGTAAATTCATATTTCTACTAGGAAAAGTTTGAGAAGTGGAGGCAAAGATAGATGGGTATGTGCAGGATCATGATGGGTCAAAAAGTGGCGATATGATGGGTATGTGTAGGGTATGTGGTTGACAACTTTTTTTTACCCAAAATTAATGAAACAAAAAGGGTTTTTAAAGGATATTCTTAGATTTCCACCAATATAAATTATGCTTTACTTTGAATTTAATAAATAATTATTATTCATTTTCTATTTGAATTCTGACTAAAGTCTTGATTGATAGGCTGATTAGAGAAAAACATCTATAGCTTTCAAGCGGTATCACATTTTTGAATCCTAAAACATGCATCATTCTATACTTCACATACTATAGGATAAAAAAATAAAATTTATGAAGTTTGACCAAGTTAAAGATTAGAATAGGACATGCAAAGTTTTATATTTTTTAAAAGTTATAATAAAAAATTCATAATTAATTATTTACTTGGAAAATAATTACAAAAAAATATGCATCACATCAGGAAATGAGTACTCTACTTATATCTAAAATATTATAAAAAAATATTATCATTTTATTGTGGTTAGGGTGGTCAGACAGACGCCTACTTCTTATTTTTTCCCTAAAATTTAAGTTCTATTGCATTGGAATTTTAATTTTTCACCAAATAGATTTTTTAAAATAAAACCTAGTAGTTTAGAAACTACATTCAATTTTCTATGGATTGTATTCTTACATATTTTTGAAATAATATAGATAACTTATTCAATTTTTTACGTCAAGTTGCCTAACTCTAATTTTTCTGAATTTTCATTGTCACTTAAGGGCCTATTTTTTCCATGATGATCCTACACATACCCAGATGGATTGTTAACTATGGGATTCTCCATTCTTTCTAACTCTATCCTTAGGTATTAAATGTATTTTTACAATTCTTCTTGATTTTGAACATTCAATCTATATGTAGAAGGCTTTGTGATGATAGATCAACATATGAGATTCTATGTGCAACCTAGCATTGGTATTGGGAGGAGCTAGACATAAGAAAAAATTACTTGGTTGGCTAAATGTCTTATTTTTTAGATTATTTTGAAACTTTATAGTTATAACCATAGTTAGAGAACTTACTTTGGTATAGGAACCTTCCCTAAGGTAATATTCTCTTTTAACACATTCTCTTTCTTTTTAAATTTTTTCTATGAATGCTTATTTCGTAGCTAAGAAATCCTCACTTCTCATACATTCATCTTATGAATGAGTTGTTTGAACATAACTACTCAATAAAGAAGTGGTAATATTACTTCCTTCATTATTTAGAAAAGTACTATCAAGAGGATTAACAAATCTACCTTTATGTTTTTCTCTCTAGGTTTGTCTCAAAGGCTAAAGGTCACTAGCCAACATTTTCTTGGATATATATATTGAAAAAAGATCTTCTAACATCCATATGTGATGATAATATTTTCTTCTTATAACTTCATTGGTAAGGAGATCTTTCTAAGTCACCACCCATAAATGGGAATCAAGATTTAACAAATTTTGTAAAATTTAGTGAGTTATTTCCTCTATGAAATAATTTATTTCCAAAAAAAATCTCAACATTATTAGAGTCCTTATAAGGAAACTTAACCATAAAATTAGCTACTTCACCATAATTAAAACATTTGAAAGTTAATTTTCGACAAAGTTTGCCTCCCCTAGAACTGGTCCAACATCATAATCTAGTTCAAATTGCTTCTTGGATGCTCTAGATACAACCTCTTTCCTTACTGATTTTTCACTACCAAACCTCATCTCATAGGCAGTCAAGATTATATGTAATTCAACCATTTTTAGAGCATCAAGAAATCTTTAGCTTCTTCGA
>VDFB02155973.1:0-74078 GCA_007258455.2 Sequoia sempervirens
CTAAGCTTAAATTGTATCCCTAGATTAAGCTCATCATCCCACATCATAATTTTTCATATTTGTATTTTGAAACTAGGAAACAAATCATATTATTGATTAGTGCATAGTTACCTTTTGAACATCTTAAACCTCATTATTTTCCCATTATCTCATTAACAAGTAGGACCTATAACTCATGAGTCTAGTTAAGGTTTTAACTTTTATCAAACCATCATCTTAATCAATTATCCTTATTGAGGTTTGGGTATTTAATTTTATCACATTGGTCCTTCATAATTTTTCATGTATCCTCTTTTAAAGTCAAAGTCAGAAAATCTAAGATCATAGCATTTGCAAATATCTTTCAAAAATCAAAATCCTAAAAATATAGATTAATTTCATACTCATATTGCATTCATCAAAAAATCTAGAAAATATAAACACACCAAAATTCTAAATTTTTTAAAAACATTAAAATTCTAAAAATTCCAAAAACATCAAAAATCAAAATCCAAAAAATAAAAAATCAAAACAAATCTTTTATGGTTGTTACAAGATCCCGGAGAAAGAGAAAAGAAATGGATTCCACAATTGATCATACGTTTAACCCCACTAGTGTTATGCACTTTGGGTCTACATCCAATGATCAACCAATGCCACAATCTCAAACTGCAACATCATTTGATGATTATACCTTTAAATGGTATGGAACAACAATGAAAACAAGAGCACTGTGGATCCTGAATCCTATGATATTTTTGAATATTACAAGGCTCATATCTACCAATCATAAAATGATTTTATACTTGCATAGAATGGAGCTAGACTCCCTCTTGACTTTGATATTTCCAATATCATAGGAGAAACATCAAATACTATATCTCAAAGACAAGGGACAGTTAACACAACACCCCCTCAATCGAAACCAAATCACAATAGTTGAAAGGAAGCTTGCCACTTGGGAAAACCTCACATTATAAATCAGTGTTTAACATACCTTCCACACCCACATTTAACAAACAAGCAATAAACCCATTTTCCATATCTTAGACTGCAACACAACAAAGCAACACAACACCTACACACAACTCAAAACACCATCAATCAAAAGTCTACCTAATAAAGCTATGAAGGAAAAACCCTTCATTTTGAGGGAATACAAGTAAATATGACTTTTTACTTTACAAAACACAAACATTCCTCTAGTATGGACTTGGTCATTTTTATATTAAATCAAAATTCAAACCAACAACTGCACAAACAACAACCTAATCTAAATCCATTGTCAACATCTTATTTTCAACAAACCACTCCACCAATACAACAACAAAATTGGAACCTGTTGAAGTATCAGCGATTCAACATCAAACATAAAGTTACCAAAACTTCGAACCCATTTGGGCATTTAACAACTTATCAACAAATATACACACCTATTGTGAGACCATTTCCAATAGATATTTTAGCTTAATGGCTTCAAAGCTCACAATAAAAAATTTCAAATATGTGGATATTGGGAAACAAAAAGACCTACTCAATAGAGGACTTATGTCCTTATCCTTTCAACAAGAGCATACATGCTACCCTTCCTTACAAACTTAATTATATCAAAATATGATAAATACAAAGGGAAGGGAGATTTTCTTGAGAATTTGAGAGAATTTCATATAGCCTCCTTGGATGTCACTTATGATCATATGTTCATATTGCAACTATTTTATGAAGTTTTGGAGGACAAACACTTGAATGGCTTACTCACCTACAATCTAGCATTAGGGCCTAGAGCAACATGTGGACACTTGAGCATTTTTTAGAGGCACACATCATTTTGGATTTGGATTCTTTCACCCATCATTTTGGATTGGCTTCTCCAATCACTAGTGGATCTATTTCATCCCAAGGGGAGAAATATTTTTTGCAAGTAGTAGATCATGTTTTGTATTTAAGTGTTCATCATTGGCACATGAGCTCTTTCTTATTATACTTGTGTAGCAAAAGAATTCCCTGAGGGGCCACAAGTCCTCCTTGTATCCTTCTTTCACTAGTGCAACATTTCATTTTATTTCTTTTGGAGAGGATATTTTCCCATGTGGTTTTCTCCTTTACTCTAGTTATGGGAGATTCATTTGTTTTTACATGGTTACCTCATGAAACCTGTGAGGACCCATCCATGCATCATCATTGCATTATTTATCAATTTTTTCTTCTACCTAAGTTGACCTTAAGGGGTGTTGCTAGAGTAATTAGGACATCACTTGATAATTAATTAATCATTAATCAATTATTAAATCACTTATCACTTTAGTACTTAAGATAAACTTAGGAGTGTTTTTTATTATTAGATTAGGACATGTTTATAGGTTAAGTTGTCTCATTGAATGGATTAGACGCATGTAATCTAATAAAATCCTCATCTAGGGGTTTTTCTTTTTTTCCTTTTTAGAAGGATTTATGCTTCATTATAATCATTACTCCATGTATTCATTATTTTGATATATAGGAATATCAAAGTGTTTGTGTGAATCAATCCTTTCTCTCTTGGTTGTTTCACATACTCATTGCTTGAATCTTTGTATGGTAGTGTGTTTTAGTTGTAGGTTTTTGGGAGCTACTCGAGTTAACTATGAACTCCATTAGGTATGAATTTAACACTTCATTTATCTACATCATAAATGTGCTAGGTGCATTTTTCAACTTTAATGGTATTACCAACCACTGATGCAAACCATCCTTTGTCTCAAATTATACCTTCCACTTATCGGATCTTTATTTGATGTTATCTACTCTTCAAATCTATCTTGGTGAAGTATTTGGTTCCACTTAGATAATATATCAAATCATCTATATGATGTAATAGAAATTTATGATTTTTGTATCTTATTTATATACCTAGAGTCAATACACATTTATCACTATCCATCCTTCTTAGGAATTGATATTTTTAATTTTAACCTTACATAGGCTTAGACTTGAATCCTTATTAATCCCTTATCCAACAACTCTTGCATTTGTCTATTTATATATCATTCTATATTAGTGTCATTTTATAAGGTTTTTTATTTCAAAAAACATCCCTAAGTATCAAGTTCAAACAATGACTTATACTTCTCATGGGTGGCAACCCATTTGAAGTTCATCGAAATCTCTACATACTCATCCAAAAAAAATTAAATATCCATTGGAATTTTTTTATTCTCCTTTGTCCCAACCTCTATAAGACTAAGAATAAAATTAAAAAATACCTTTTCCTTCTTCATTTGTTTAAAATTTTGCTTACAAATAGGAAAAAACTTTCTTTGACTAGTTCCTAAATATTCCTTTTATCCTTCCAATTGGTTCAAATATATACTCTTTAGATCTTTGATTATTTTGTAGGTTATTTTTCCTACCATTGTATACAAATTATCTATCATACTACTAAAGTTACACAGAATAAAACATGGTATACCTCCATAGGAATTATAAAAGTCACTAAACATTTTTCACTCACTATTAGTTGATGTCCCATTTGCAACTAAGAAACTTTGTAGGGACTTATATTTTTCATCTTCTTTAGCGTAAAATTCTCTAACATCTCTTTTGACATATGAATGTTAGCTCTTCCACTATCCACAACTACCTTAAAACTCTTTCCACTGGACTTAACATTTTATTCTGAATAAATTTCTCCTTTGAATAGATTCTTTGTTTTCCTTTCCAAGCTTCAACAATATCCTCCTCAACATTAAGGTCTCTCCTTCCTCAAGTTCTTCTCCATGCTTGGGTGAAGCCACACTTTCTTATTCTACTTGTGCCACATTATTTCTTACTTCTTTACCATTGCCACTATTTTCTTGAACTTGAGGGTATTGAAATGCCATGTGACCAGTCTCTACACATGGGTAATTTCTACCAATAAATACCCTTCCCCTTCCTCTTCCAAAATAGTTGCTCTCTAGAGTAGTCTCCTCTACTCTTGAATAATCTCCTCTTCCTCTAATATCTTCGGTATAGTACTTGCGTAAGATGTTTTGTCTTCTTCTCAAATTTTGGAATCCTCTTCCACAATTTGATCATCCTCTACCATGATATTTTTCCCTTGTCTCTTGATTTAAGTTTCTTTTCTTCCTTTCCTACTTCTCTTCTACTTCAAAGCATACTAGTAGGCCTCTTAAGTAGTTATTATCTTGATCAGGCTAATTTCATCTTGAATAAACATTCACAAGCCATAAATATGTCTTGAAACTTACATTTCATCATCTTCAACATGCCCAACTTGTGGAATTCTTTTGTATACTCCTTGGTAATCATCTCCTTTTTATTTAAATTTTTCATTTTCTTAAACAAACTAGGTTGGTAATCAACTAGCGAGAATTTGGTCTACAATTTCATTAGCATTTAAAATTTTATTATTTAATATAATTTTTTTGTTACCTTTCCTCTATATTTTCATTTGCAAATGGTCATACTAGAGGTATGCATGTCCAATTATCTCTATACAATAAATTTTTAACTTCTTTGGGTCCTCTATTATCTTAAGATTGAAATATTTCTCCATCTCAAATATCTAATTAGTTAACTTTTCTAGGTTTAGACTTCCATTGTACTTGGGTAGATCCATCCTTGATTTACTACTAATTATATACATCGCTCTTAATAATATTCATTCTATGTCACCCACTTCATATTCTATTTTAACTTCTATTTTTTCTTGTTCATCATCACTTACATCTTTTACATGTAATCATCTTCTTTGTGCCACTTCCATGGCATTTAGCCTTGCTATTTTTCCTCTCATTTTTTTTTGTAATCTCACCAATCTGTGGTGTTCTAGGTCTTCTTTATCCTTTGTGTTTCGTGTCTACACTTGAGACTTTTGTATTTGCAAGCTTCTCTCTCCCCACAATATTTTTTTATAACTTTTGTCTTAACACAACTACAATCAACCTAATTGAACGTCACTTGATATAGTCTAGATATGGGGGTCTTATTAGACAGCCAAATCTAGTAGTTGAATAAACAAAAATCACATAATGAAAATTTAACTTGTAATTTTATTCCATCTCAAAATAAATTAAATAATCACTTTGAGGTGTACAATCAGACATTAAATTCTAAAGATTCATTGATATGATATTCCCCCTTTCTTCTTTTCAACCTTTGTGCTTCATCTCATCACCCCAATAAAATATTTCTCTTATCTTATATCTTCTCTCCAATTGATCACATAACGATATTCAATTGCTATGATTGAATCTTTTAATCACAATATAATGATGTAGGTTAAAATTTTCTTAAAATTTAGTAAATTCATAGCTAAAACTCACAGTTTCAAAAAATTCTCAAAGCCTTGTTGGCTTTTGAAAAGGTTTTAAACCATAATACAAAACAATTTAATTTCAAACTTTTTAAAAGAACTTAGATACTTCCAAAATCTCCTTTATCATCTTTGATATATCAATGAAGTCTTCTTTTGATTTGTATAATGGTTGCAATTGGCTTGTTGGCATCCAATGGGGTTATGGCAACCTAGTTAAAATTTGAAATTGGTTACAAAACCAATGCCAAAACTGAAACTATTTTATAAATACTTTTCTTCTATTTTTTGATGATGCCACCATTGACATTACTAAGAAATCCCTTGCTTCAATTTCTTTAGAGTTTTAGGAAATTCTTTTGTGTGCCAACAAGGTTGTGACCACTTTGTCAGAGGTTGACAATGGTTTTGAAACAATGATAGAACTCCCACATTTCCTTTAATAAATATTTTCAATCAAGACATTTTCAATGATGCTTCAAGTGCTAAAAAGGTTGTGACAACCTTGTTGGAGGTTGATGATGAGTTTGAAACCACAATTGAACTCCAACACCACCTTCCAAGAAGCTTTCTTTCAAAAATAAAAGGGAGACAATTTTATTAGCAATTGATACAAGTTCTACAAACCAAAAGAAACTTCAGTGTAAGAATTTATTTAAAAAATAGAAGGGGTTGCTAATGAGGTTGTGAATTTTTTTTTGAAAGTCGACAAAGTTGTGAAAACCTCTTTAAAAAACTGACATGGGTTATGAAAACTCTTTATTTTGTCAATGTTTTCAGCTTAGAAAAATTTAACTAGTTTGAATTTGAAAATTCTCCCAGGTAGCTGTAGAAAACCAACAGAAAAACAACAAAACTAAATTAATTTGAAAATTCTTTTGGTTGATGTAGGATTGCTAATGAAATTGGATGCTCTTGCATCACTTTCAAAACTTATTTTATTGTTGAAACAACTTGACTACTCTGAGCGGTATCAATGATCTTGTCTTATCAAGAGAAAGCTCCACAAGGTTGTTCTCAACACAACCCATTTCTTACACATATGGATAAGCACGTCTTAATATGTTTTAGAGATCTTAAAGATGAAATTTAAAATTGGATAAGACTAGGCAAGAGAAAAGTGTCTTAGAACAAACTACAAACGTAGCCAAGTCACAACAATTTTAGAATAATTGTCCCATCATCATCATCTTCAATCTAGTTCCAATTTGCAATCACAACATCTTAACCAATCAAAATATTTAAAATTAACATTTCATAAATTATATAAACTCCATTTCCATCTCAATCACCTCTTTTTTTCTTTTCTTTTTTTCAGAAAAAACCGGATCTTTTGTTCGCAGGATGCAATGCAATTTATCTACCTGAAGTACCTATGCAATTTATTAAAAACAATAAAAAATTTGGAATCATCTAACATCAATACCATTGAACCAAAAGTTACGCAAAGAATAATTATGTTATCCCATACACTTTTGACAAAGGAGAAAATAGGCAATAAAATGGAACACATACGTATCATTAAGAAAATACATAATTCTTGTATATGGGTGAGTCCAAATCACCGCCAGAAAAAACAATAGCAATGTTTCTGAATTTTCCAGAGCATTAAACCAAATGGGTATGTGGGCTTCGTTATTTTGGACCCGATTGAATGGCACGGCAAGTTCAGTCACGAAACAACTCCTCCACCATCTCCGTTGCCTCCGTCTCTTCTCTCACCCTCTTCCTAGAGGTGCTACTGCTCCCCATATGCCCGTGGCCCAAACCAGTTTGAGTCTGTGACGACCGACTATAGTTGGCGATTTGATGGGGAAAGTTGAGCACAGCTTTCGCTCCGCGCATCTCGAAGGCGGCACGGTCATATGCGAGCGCGGCGTCTTCAGCGGTTTTGAAGGTGCCCAACCAAAGTCTGGCGCCGTTCTTAGAGGGATCTCGTATTTCCGCTGCAAATTTTCCCCACGGCCGCTGTCTCACTCCCCTGTACCGATGCGGAGCCCTTTTCTCTCCATTTTCACCAGATTTCTCTGTAACTGTAGGCAAATCTTTGTCTTTCTTCTGTGGAAGGCCCTTCACCTGCTTATTTCTCTCCTCCGCTAAATCAGAAGAAGCTTCGACCAAACGAAGATCATCCACCTGGTTTGTAGTACTGTTATCTACATCACCAAGCAAATAGCGGCTGATGCTTTTGATATCCATACCTACAATTTTCTGCACTGCGTATTCTTCTCGTTTTGGCTCAGAGGCAGATTTGTTCAAAACTTTAAAGGGCCCCGAGAACGTGGAAAGTAGTCAAATCCATTGAATCCGTTATTAGTATCTTGCACGTGCCGGAAAACGCCGATACTTTGATGGCGGCTGAGTCTACCGTTCCATAGACTGGGTTAAGAACTAAAAACAATGTTTTTCAAAAGTCTCTTTTGGTTGTTCGTAAGAGTTGAATGTTTCCAAATAGATATATACGTAATATATACAATCTAGTTATTTTAATTAAAAAAAACTTATACATATATTAACTATTTTCGAATCAGATTGCAAATAACAGAATGGAAAGCAAACTAGAAGTGTTCCGCGATGGGAGAGTTGCCTTCTCTTTAAAAAAGAAAAAATAAAAAACGAAAAGCGATCCGATACGATTAACATATACAATTAATGGGTTTAAGAAAAGGGACTCAACTACCATTAAAAGGGTCGCACTCACCGACAAAGAATATTCTCGACCTCTAAATGTCCAATCACAACTTGTATATACTAATAATAAAAACATGACTCTCCTTCCTAGTGTTTTAGTGGAAGACGGAATATTTACCTACCCCACTATTTCCATTTGTTTACCAAGTCACTATTTATAGATTTTAATGTCTAAATACATCTGTCGTGGAGAATTTTTTATTTTATTTTATGTTGAATATAATTTTGGGTAGATGTTTATTTTAATATGTTTATTAGTTTCAAGTTTGAGTAGTTGGAAATAATTTTGTTATTGTAAAAAGTTGTTCTATAGATAATGACAAAATCTTACAACATTGGATAGATCACCATTATCCATTGATAAGACAATTCACTTATATAATAGATTTTTTATTTTTTATTTTCTTTAAACTCTTAAACAAAAAGTATTTAAAATAAAAATAGTGGGAAAAATGAAGAGAAAGGAAGAGAAATAGAATAAAAATAGTGGAAATATAAAAGAAAGGAAAATAGCTAGGAAATATTGAGTTAAATAAAGAGTTTATTTTTCTTATTGTAACTATTAGTGTAATATTTATTATTTTTAGATGTGTTTTATTCTTTAAGTATAATATTGTACATATTTTTTAAGTTCACTTAGGTATATTTTTGTAAATTACTGAAGTTAGAATGGGGTAATGAGTTGCATATTCCTAAGAGGTGCATTTTGCTTTATCCTCATGGATTTAGAATTTTTGGTAAGCAATCTCTCACTTTTTGATTTTACATCTTAGCCTCATGTTCATCGAACTTGGAAATTATAAGGTTATATATTTGTAGCTCTCTTTCCTTTGTGTTTGATAACAATGCAAGCATCAAGTGAGCTCTTTTAGTTTCTTGAAGATATTTTTGTTCTTGGTAATTAATTTTTATTTTAAAAATTACAATTCTATTAGTAAAAATGAATATTAAATAAAATATTAAGAGCATAAAGTCTATTAAAACCCCTTACATCTATGTGATGCAAATCTCATCATAAATCTTAGCAACACAAAGTTTATTTCTCATTATAAAAAGATTACTTATAGTTGACTACAAACACAAAATGTGATAAAATAATACTCATGTTACATTCCAACATGAGGAGGAAAACCCTTCTACCATGAAAAATATTCCCTTTCATACATTTATCTAGCACTTACAATTACACAACTACTTGCAACTCCTACTTGATCTAACTCCCACTTGTCCTATCTTTATTGACTTTTATTATTTTTTTAAACATGCATGTGAACTTCCAATCAAATGCACAAATAAATTTACACTTTTAATATGATATTAATTAATTGTAAAATGAGTTAATTTTCTCTTGATGTGAAATTATCACTTAGAGCCCCATTAATAAAAATGTCACTAACTTAGCATAAATGACCCACTCAATGCACTTATAATATAATATTCATAGTGCATGGATGGATTTATATATTAAGATTTAAATAAATTCATATTCTTTATGAATTTACTCAAACCTTATTAATTCATGAAAAAATTATAGTGATTATCTAATTGTGGATTTCTCTCCTTTCATTGGGTTCTAGAGTCTTGCTAAGTCATTTTTATTATGATTATTTGATAACTCATCATGATACCACTTGTACTAATATCCAATTTTTAAGGTATTTAAATTTTAGGAAAATGATTGGTTCTTATTAGAGGATATATTCTCTAGAAGAATGTAGGGGAATCTCGTAATCTCTTTCCCTATAGAATAATACATCATTCATTGGGTTTCCTCTAATGTTTGTTTTTATTCTCTCAACCTAGTCAAGGTTATTCAAGATATAATCTCTATCACAAGGCCTCTTTGTGTGAACATAGAAACTTCAAATTTATTGATATATTTTTTGTAGACTGGTTCCTTTTGAAATAATACAAATTTTTTGATAAAATTTCAAAACAGTGTGTTGCAGTTAGGTGACCTTTAAATAATTACACTTGTAGCTTTTAATTGCGATTATAGATCTTGGTCCTTTGTTGTTGATATTGAACAAAAATGACAAAGGTAAATATCATGTACTATTGTGGTTGAGGAGGCTATATATTGGAGGTTCTTATAGGGGTACAATAATTTAATTATTCTATTAACCATTTTTACACTTGAGATTGCTAAAAATATTAGACTAGTTGTTGAATTTGAACTTTTGAGTCTTGTTTGGATTCTTCAAAGTAAGAGTTAATTTTTCCTATTTCTTGTTCCATTTATTGCATTAAATATAGTTGATTAATGTACTTTATTAAGAGAATACTCATCTAAGTTTTATGCTATGCTCCATAGGCATACATCCATTTTATAGTTCTTAAGTATTTGATTTATCAACAACATCAATAAATATACCATTATTTTAACTTCGTCACCTTAAATTTGTGTTTCCTTCCTTTCTATCAAATATGATCCTCTTGTTGGGAGTTTGTTTTGTCATTGATGTCAATAGATCTTTGTTGTTGCATGGATGCCAACCTATGGAGATGATTTGATTAGTTGCATCATGTTGTCATCACTAGTATCACTGATGCCAACCTTTAGTGTTGCTTTGATGAGAGAATATGTTGTGATGTTCAACCCCATGTTGTTGAGATGCTAAGAAAGTGTTGCAGAAGGAGGCGGCAAGTAAAGGCCTTTGGTTTCAAAGTTTTGAGAAAATTTAATAAAGAGAAGAAAGTGGCAAAAGAGGTCACTACAGGTAATTTAGTGTTTTTCCACATTTCTTCATGTATCAAGATCTTCTTATGGTTTGGCTATGTTGATCAAAGGTATGAAGTGCTAAAAGGTTTCGTAAGTTTTGATAATTCGAAGAAGAATTTGTGTTCACCCATTATGTGAACTATGTTGCAATGTTGTTTAGGAGAAATGGTTTTTCTCCACATTTCTTTGTGTGGTGGTTTCTAGTCTTGAAGATCTAGAAGTGTGCTTATATTTTTCATATCTATCTTCAATTTGAGTTGTCCAAAGTTTGGTGCTCCACAAGGTTGGATTCATGTGTTATAGTGTGTGGAAGGTCAATTATTTGTGCAAATGAGCATGTTCTTCAGGTGTATGATGTTGTGAAGGATTTTTTGAATTTTAGGGTCTTGATGGAATATTCCAGATTGGGTGTGGTATGCAAGTCATCTTTGGATTTGGTGAAGTGTGTACTTAAATGTTTAATGGTGTTAACATAGGTTCGACTGGCCTTGGGTGTTTACATTAATTGTGGATATGCTTCGATGTTTTTGGAAGCATGGCGTGGCATGTATATGTGGATTTAGGTGTTATTTAAGGTGTGATGTGGTTTACCTTCATTTCTCTCCATCGTAGAAAAGTTTTGATGTTGACCTAATTTGATTTTGCATGTTTGAGGTGCATAGGTGACCTTGTAGATTGTTTTCAAGGTTGAAGATGGCATATATGTGTGATGAATTGATAAGGGATGTAGAGTGAAGTGTGTGTGATGTGAATTATGATGTGAAGTGTGAAAATGTGAAGTGCAATATGAGATTTAGTAGCTAAGGCTACTGGAAGTAGTGAGTATAAGGTGTCTATGTTCTATAGAGAGTGTGTGAATGTTCTAGAGTGAAGTAGTAGTGGAAATTTTTTGTTTTTTTGAGATGGATTTATCATTGTAACAATCTTCTATATTCTTCTTTATAATCTGGTATTGATCCTTTCTTTCTTTGGTAGTGATCCCTCTGACAGCGAGCCTATTACATTTGATGTTGCAATTACTTTACATTGTGAGCTAATCCTCACCATGATTATTCCCTTCTTGGGTTTTCCACGTAAATCTTGTGTTCTCACATGTTTGGATGTGTTTGTATTACTGTTTCTCATGTTCATATTTTGCTAATGCATGATAAGGGTTTTGATTGTTAAGGGTTTAAGGATTAATGCAAATCTAAATTTTAATGAGGGTTTTGATATTTTAATGTACAAATGATTCACCCCCCTCTTAGTTATATTATGCATTCAATAATTGGAATCAGAGCTTGGTTCCTTAGAAGAAACCATAACCGCTTGAGGTAGATTTGGGATGGTGCACAAGAAGGAGGCTCCTTTGTTTGATGGATTTGATTATGTATTTTGGAAGACCTCAATTGAAGGTTCCTTGTTTCTTTAGAGCTTGGATTTTGGAAGTTTGTTGAAACTAGATATGCAATGCCTACAAGTGGCCCAAGTACTGATGATGAGATCAAGTCATATGAGAACAATTGCAAAGAAAGGTATGCTCTCTTGAATGGTCTTTCTAATTTTGAACTTGTAAAGGTTATGAGCTATAAATCTTCTAGTGAGATCTAGATGAAGTTGGAAAGTGTCTATGAAGGAGATGATTGTTGGTGAATATTTGTGTATTACATTGTAACTATCAGTTGGTTGTTAGTAACTATTGGTTGTCAGTTACTTAAATTCCTTACGCCTTCACCTTTATATTCTATCTATAACATTCAAATTTATTTCCACATATGGTATTAGAGATTGTAAAATCTATGGGCATGTGATAATGCATCAAATGGCTTGGGTGGTTGCAGGTCATGTGAATAGAGCCATTGGGGCAATTCATTAGCATTGGAATCTATAGAAGAATGTATGTATTGAATTCTGCATTTGAATCTGATAATGGCTTCATTATTTCATATGTATGGCATCTATTTATTGGTGCTAGTGTAGACTTGGTGCGAGGAACATAAGAGTTTGTAGAGCAGTGAAGCAGAGAATGAGGCATTCAAATCTAGCATGCAGATGATAGTTACAGGAAAGAGAATATGTTGATTGGTGTAAGAGCATTGAGGGATGTTTTGGGTGATGAGTAGTTGCTAACAAGACTTGTTGAGAGGCTATGGGAAGACTCGAAGGCTTTGTTGTTCTATGGGTGCAAGGTCTATTCTTAGAAATCTGTAGGTGTGTGTTTGATTTTAAGTGTGCAATAAATAATAAATGTAGATTAAAAACAAATCAAACACACCAATAATACATTATATCAAAAATAGAAAATGGAATAAGAGAAATGCAAACTAGATTTGTTGCTCTCGATGTCGTCCTATCATCCTCTATCTCTAGTGTTTTTGTTGATTCCAGCTTGCTCTCAGATCATTTGTTAGGCTCAACAAATGGTCTACCTAGAGAATGAGATTAAAGATGAATGCATGTTATACTAAGACCTGATTAACATGTTGAAACTAAACATGATTGCTAGAATGTAAGATTACTTAAATTATGAATGCCAAAGTCGATGATAATACTAAATGCTAATTGTCTAAATGCAATTAATCACCACTGGCGTGTGTATGTGTAACCAATGCTTGGATTCACAAAGGTATTTATAGAGTTTTCGAAAGATTCTGATTGGCTGATGTGATCAATGGTTGAAATCAAGCTTGTCAAGATGAATGATGAGAGATCTTGGAAGTCAAGAAAAAGATGGAAGGTTGAGAGAATAATGGAAGATGTTTCCTTCCCACAAAACCTTTCACTAAAAAATAGAGGCAACTTGTCGTTTGTCATCTTTAGTTATGAGTTTGTTTTGTAGTTGAAGATAAATCCCATAATTAAATAAATAACTTTATTTAATTACATTTGATGTCCAATGTTAGAGCAGCGGTTTCTTTAATTTAACCATGTTGATTAAATTACCTCATTCTCTCAAGATTTCACTTTAGTTTAGAGTTTCAGACATTTAATAATTATATTAAATTATTAAATTGTTCACCTAGTAGGTTTCTTCAGTGGTTGCACAATATCCTTTATATAGATTCATCATTGTAATTTATCTCTCGATTAAATTATTTTCACCTCTTTATAACTCGTTTGTTTGTCTCCATCTTCTTTCCGCCTTCGTGGATAGTTATTTGCATGCGTGTGACCTTTCAAAATCAGGAAGGCTTTCTCAACTTCAACATGGTATCGCAGCTCTCCAGACCCGCCGCTTCCCAGCCTGTCTTCAAGAATTTGGAGCCACAAGGTTAGATCTGGCTTTCAGGTTTTCTGGTTGATTTTTTTTAGGATTTGGGTAACTCCATTTTTTGGGTGCATTTTGGGCCCAAACGGACCTGACGATTGGATTCAGAGTGGCCAAAAACCCATATTTTCATATATGGCATGACCTATTTGGGCATAGTTGATCCGGGGAGGAAATTTTTTTGCTGAAATGAGACCCCAAGCACCATTTCGGTGTACTTCTGCAAATTAAAAAATTAAAAAGAAAGCCAAAACCAAATGTGCACGCCACTGTCACTGTACCTGGCCACACACTGTGAGGCTAGAGCCACCACTTCAAAGCACTGGGCCGCCCACTCACCACTGACCTCGGCTTACCACCACAAGACCACCCACTCACCCAGCCACCACCCACGTGCCTCCACCAGCACACCGCCCCCCAGCCCCGGGTCACCCAAATGACTAGGGTCTATTTTTTATTCCTCGTGGCTCAGAGAATACCATTGAGCATTTTCAAGAGATCTTCAAAGAAATCGTACAAATGGACGCTTTTAGGCCCATTTTTCTAAAACAAAAAATAGCAACGGTGTCGTCCGAGCACGATCTAACTGATGTCTTTTCCTCGATTTTCTATTTTGTAGTCTTTTTGCTAGTCAAAGTCAACTCAGCCTCTTTCTACCCCTAAAAGTATCTTTTAAGGCCTCAACCTTTTTCATGCAAATAGCATTGAAAGTGTTTTGTGATCTTTCAGATCTCACATTTATTTTCTAATCTACCCTGTGTACATTTATTCAATTTTGTGTTTTCACACATCTATCAATTACTTAGACATTTTGGCACCTGGAAATGATCTGTTTGCATGGGATGGCTTTATTTGATCTACTTTATCAGTATTGAGGTCAGTTAGTCTCAGATTTGTTAATTTGAAGAGTTATCATGGGTTTTTCTACTCACCCTTCAGTTGTTTTTCTGGAACGGGGTAATTATGAGTCATGGGCAAAGGGTATACTTACACATTGTAGGTGGCTTAATATTTTGCCTTATTTGTATGATCTCATACGTGCACCAGCAACTTTAAAGGGAAAAATAGCTTGGGATATCATTAGAAATCACATAATAGGAGTTATTTTGTCTAGTGTTGATTCTGACACCGTGTGGGCTATATCGGGCATTGATTGTCCTCACTCACTTTGGACATGTCTTTGGGAGATCTATGGAGACCCCAGTCTTTCTCCATTCCCAGAGGATCCTGCTTCAGATTGTCTTGTACCCATTGGTTGGAGAGAGAACACACCTTTTGATCATGATACTTTAAAGGAACTTCAGTATTTAGACACCCTTACATATTCCGATGAATTAGAGGATTGTCTCACGGTTCCTACTCTTCAGACTGAGATTATACTTGTATCAACATCTCCTCTTGTTGTTCCTGATCAATTTGATATTGCCTTCTTTGGTCTTTATTGATCTAGCTAAGTAGGACATCATACATCTTTCTGCATATGGCTACTGATCGTCTGGTGTGCATTTTTGTCTTTTGTTTCTGTGTAGAGTCCTATATTGCAAATATGGAGGATTACTTTGAGGATTTTCAGCTCCTCTTTGTTGACAGCCATATTCCAGTTGTTAGCCCACCATCATCTGTGCATTCAGAGGTTGCAGTTTTTGAGTCTTCAGTTTAGTTTGGATTTGACATCTTTTGTTTCAGTTCAGACAGAGAGATTCTTCAGCATCCTATTATGGCACACATCTTGAGACATTTTGGTTCTTCTCTTTTCACAGGGTTTCTTCGACATTTTCCTTTGGATCCATTTCTTCCCAAGGGGAGGAATATTATTTTCCGCTTCAGGATATCTTTCTGGATTCTACCGTGCATCCATATGTGCTGATATAGTTTCTTCATTGTAGTTTAGTCTCTTTTCTTTCTTTTTCCTATGGATACCATTGTATATGTATCATATGATATAAGCTATTCATGGGGGGTCTTATGTTATCCACTTATCCTTTGTTAGCGTGTATTTATTTTCATCTCTTTTGGAGTAGAGTTCCCAGGTTTTCTTCATTTCTCCACTTTTACGGGTGAGGATTTGTTGTATTTGGGCATTTATCAAGCCTCTGTTGTCTGGGACCCAAGCCATTTTCTTGCATTGTAGTTACCTTTTCTTTCTTGCACATGTTTGTAACTGCACTTTTGCTCATCTTAAGGGGGGGTGTTAGAGTAAAGGTTTTAATTTAATCATGTTGATTAAATTACCTTTATTCCTTTCTTAAGATTTCACTTTAGTTTGCATTTTGTGACATTTAATAATTATATTAATTATTAAATGTCTACCTATTAGGGTTTCTTTTAGGGTTGCACAATATCCTTTTATAAGGATTCATCATTGTAATTTATCTCTCTTGGATGAATACATTTTTTCAGCTTTCAGAGCACCCTTGCTTGTTTGTCTCCATCTCTTCTTTCTATGACAGGTTATTTGCATACAGGTGATCTTTCGTCCGTGGAAGTTGGCTTTCTCAACTTCAACACAATGAATTTAGAAGTGTCCATAATTAAATATTTAATATCTAATTATGTGTGAGAAGATGATAGAAAATAGTTTAATTAAATATATAAAATACTTAATTAAATATGAAGTGAAGAAAGTTTCTAATTAAATATTTTAGAATATTTAATTATGTGAAGAGTGAGGAAAGTTTCTAATTAAATATTTTAGAATATTTAATTAAATGTAGAGTGAAGAATTAGAAAGTTTTTAATTAAATATTTAGAATATTTAATTAAATGTGAAAAAAGGTATTTAGAGGAATATCATTTGAATTTAAAATTCAAACTTATGATAATTAATATAAATAAATTATAAAATCTATTTAATTAATTAAGAGGAATATGGAAGATGGTAATAATTAAATAAACTTATTTATTTAATTACATTAGAAGAATTAGAAAGTGAACGATATAAATAAATAATTAAATTTCTTTATATGTAGATGACTTTAGAAGATTAATTAAATAATTCATATTTAATTAATTAACAAGCCCAATTAATTGTGACCATTTTTAGATGTATATAGTAGGTACACAATTTGTTTTCATTTTTTTGAATTATGATTATTTCATGAGAAGAAAGGATATATGATGAGCCATTATGCTTGAAGACTCTGTTCATGGTTGATAAGGGAATTTTGTTATCACCATCACCTCTCATGGTGAAATTGCAGCCTGATTAAATGGAGAAAATCCCCAAGCCTATTGCATTCCAATAGCAGATCTATAAACACTTATTAATAATAAATGAAAATAGTTGGTTGTAGATAAACCCAACAACAATGATAAATTGGTTGCTCTTGCACCAGGCACCACCACACCTGAACTGAATCAAGAACTGTCAATCATGAATATTCAAAGAATTATTGTTAACCAGATTTAAAGAGGATCCAAAGAGGGATGGTCTGTAATGAGAAGACTGAAATGACCTATTAGTAATTAATATTCTTTTGTAAAATTTGATGAGGTTCCCAAGATCTATTTAAGATATTAAATGGGTAAAGTGTAGCGGTGGGGCCATATTAGAGGCCAATGACATCAAAGGCTTATGGAATTTCACTATCTCGCCGCCTCTCTACTTTGAGCCGAGACGCTGTATGAGTACATTTTTCGGCTTTATTTTCGCTTTTTCTTGTTATTGTTGATAGATTTGAAGACACACGTATTGTGAAGTTTGTTTTTTGGAGACAAGTAAAAGGGTTTGGTGAAGAGCTCAGTATGGATTGTTTCCAAGAGAGTTCACAAGATTGTGACCAAGTATTACACCTCTACGAGGGTTGAGAAGACAAATTGGAGGATGTTTTTCTAGTAATTATGGCCAGGGGCCAATGATTATACCTTTATGAGGGTCGAGGAGACAACTTGGAGGGTGGTTTACCAATAACTATGATCTATGATTCGAAAGTTCATGGAGGAAGAACTCAAAAATTTAGACTGAAGCTTCACCTTTTTGAGGGTTATGAGGTAACTTGGAAGAGCCCACCTGATTTAGGATTTGTTTCTTCAAAAGGAAAATCTTCTAGAAAATGTATACATATTTTGTAATCAGAAAGTTTTTTTGTGTAAGCCTTAATGGGGGTCCCTTGGAAAAGTGAATAAGATCTTTTAAGGGATGCATTTGTAGGAACAATGTAATAATGGGGGAAATGTTGGTGAATATTTGTGTATTACATTGTAACTATTAGTTGGTTGTTAGTAACTATTGGTTAGTTACTCAAATTCCTTATTCCTTCACCTTTATATTGTATCCATGCTTAATGGTAAATGGTCTAATCAATAACACTCAAATTTATTCTCACAATGATAAGGTCAAGAAAGTAAAGATGCAAATTTGAAGACTAAGTTTGAAACCCTAAGGATGACAGAAGATGAAGATATTATAGGCTATATGCATAGAGTGGACGAAGTTGTCAATTCCATTAGAGGGCTTGGTGGAAAAATTAAAGACGGTGAGGTGGTAAAGAAGGTATTAAGAAATCTTCCTAAATCTTATAGTCATAAGGTTTTTTCTATTGAAGAAGCTCAAAATTTACATCATTATTCTAGAGATTAGTTGTTTGGTACTTTAACTACTTTTGAATTAAGAGAGTTTGGTCCAAGTGATTCAAGAAAAGAGACTATTTTTAAAGTTGGAAAATTAGAAAAGAATGAGGAATCTGACCCGGATGAGCTTGATGCTTGATAGAAGCAAACTTTGTGAGGAGATTAAAAAAGGGAATGACAAAATATAGAGGTAAGGTTTCTAATGGTATGTTCTTTATAACTCAAATAAATGAGAGTTGGTTATGGCATAGAAGAATGTTTCATGACAATTTTGATATCCTAGTTAGAATTAGCACTGCTCAAGCTGTGACAGATCTTTGAAAGATTACAAAGCCTATACATGCAGTTTGTAAGGAATGTTAGGTTGGGAAGCAAATCATAAAAATGTTCAATGTGAATAAGTATTCTACTATAGGAAATTTGGATTTGGCGCATACAAATCTTTGTAGACCTACACAAAGATGAATTTTTCAAGGTGATAGAGGTGGAGAGTTCACCTCCAATGAGTTTAATAGTTTTTGTGAAGTGCGTGGAATAAAGAGACATTTGTCAACTCTTAGGACTTCTTAGTAGAATGGAGTGTTGGAAAGAAAGAATATGACTATTTAGGAAGTAGCAAGGACAATGATGAAGGAAGAAAATACAATGGATGTATCTAAAGAGAAGGAATTCATACTACAATCTACATAGTTAACAGAGTGCAAGCAAGGACAAATAGTTCAAAGACTCCATATGAGTTGTGGTATGGAATAACTCCTATTGTCAAGTATTTTAGAGTGTTTGGAAGCAAGTGCTATATGAGAAGAGATGAATAAAACTTAGGAAATTTTGATGCAAGTTTTGATGAAAAAATCTTCCTTGGATACTCTACAAAGAGCAAGGCTTACTGGTGCTACAAAAAGAGGCTAAAAAGAATTATTGAAAGTGCAAGTGTCAAAGTGGATTCAAGGACTTACATAAAAACTTAGTGTTGATAGATGGATATGAATCAAATGAGTCTTCTTGCAAAGGAGAAGATAAATATGATGGTAAGGAAAAAGAAGTGCAAGTTGAAGAGGAAGAATCTCTAGAAAGGATCCCTAAGACTCCTAAGTATGTGTAAAAGAATCATTCTAAATATTAGATCATTGGTGACAAAAGAAGAGGTGTATTGATAAGAAGAAAGGATACTATGATAGAAGAACAAGTAAACTTATGTTTACTTTCCAAAGTTAAACCTAAAACAGTGATTGAGGCATGCAAAGATGAATTTTTGATCAAGGCTATGGAAGAGGAACTGATGCAGATTGAGAAGAATCAAACTTGGGTACTTTTCTGAAGACCAACAAACAAGAATATGATTGGAACCAAGTGGGTGTTTTGAAACAAACTAAATGGAAATAGAGAAGTTGTTATGAACAAAGAAATGATTGTGTGTAAAGGCTACTCACAAGTAGAAGGAATAGACTTTGAAGACACATTTTATCAAGTGGAAAGGATGGAGGCTATTAGGATGTTTTTGGATTTTGCAGCACATAACTATTTCAAAGTTTATTAGATGGATGTGAAGTTTGCATTCTTGAATGGTGAGTTGGAAGAAGATGTATATATTAAATGGGTATGTGATCATTGTGCAAAAAACAGCCCCTAAGTGGCAAAAATTCAAAAAATCAATGTTAGGCAACTTGACATAAATATTTGAATAAGTTATCTATATTATTTCAAAATATGTAACAATAGAATTTGTAGAAAATTAAATGTAGTTTCTAAAATAATAGGTTTATTTAAAAAATAAATAAAATCTATTTGGTGAAAATTTGAAATTTCAATGCAGATTACTTAAATTTCAAGGAAAATAAGAAGTAGGTGTCTGCTTGACCACCCTAACCATAATAAAATTATAATATTTTTTTGAAGATTTTATATATAAGTAGAGGACTCATGTCCAGATGTGATGCATATTTTTTTGTAATTTTTTCCAAGTAAATAATTAATTATGAATTTTTATGACAACTTTTAGAAAATATAAAACTCATCCGTTTGACCACCTTAACTTGGTCAAAACTTCATGAAATTTAATTTTTCTTTTTTAATCCTATATTATGTGAAGCTATAGAATGTGAGCATGTTTCAGGATTCAAAAATATGGTTTGAAAGTTATAGATGTTTTCAATCGACCTATCGATTAGGACTTTATCGTAATTCTAATAGAAAATGAATAATAATAATTTATTAAATTCAAATTAAATCATAATTTATATTTTTTGGAAAGCTGAGAATCTCCTCTAAAAACCCTTTTCATTTCATTAATTTTGGGAAAAAAAGTCACCACATACCCCATAATATTGCCACTTTTTGGCACACCATGATCCTCCGCACATACCCAAACAACTAAATTTTTTTCAATTGTCAAATTATTCTAATATGGTCTACACATTGAAGAAGGCATTACATGGACTCAAGCAAGCTCTCAGAGCTTGGTATGCAAGATTGGATAGGTACTTCTTGTAGCAAGGATTCATTAGAGGTACCATAGTGTTGTGTAGGAAAATGCATACCCTTGCATTTTCACACTTGTTTAGGCCCTCCTTGCTTTGTTTATCCTTATTTTATGTCTGAATTGGTCCTATTTTGCATCCACAAGCTCTGATCAACTACATATTTTTCTGGCTAATCCCAACAAACATCAAAGGATAAATGATAATTTAATGATTCTGGTTGTGTCCCAAAATTTTGGGTTGAGACTAAGATGACACCTAGGGCATCTTTGTCCCCCAAAGGTCTTGGGACCCTAATTTCAAATGCACCTTAAGTGGGCCCCTTTTTGGAGTATATGCCTTGAGATTTGAGCCTCAGAACTAAGATGCCACCTAGGGCATCTTAGTCCTCCTTGGTTTATTTTTAGGATTCATTTTCAAATCTTGGTAGGATTTAGCCTCTTTCAATTAATGAATTCATGTGTAGGCTTGGTGTGGTGTATTTTTGGGATATTAAGCATGGATAAGTATAAAAACAATGTTCTTTCACTCATTTTGATCCAAGTCTTTTTTGAGAGCATTCATAATAGCATAATTGAGTTCCCAAGAGCATTCAAGATTAGTTCATCAAGCATTTGGAGCCATCATCAAGATTCAAGCATCATATCAAGGATATTGTTGCATCATGTTTGTTATTGTGCTAACATTTGTGATGTATGGTTTATGATTCAAGCAAGTGTTTCAAGCAAGATCAACTCCATTCAAGAAAGAGTGAAGAACCACATCCATTGCACCCATTTCAAGCATAGTTGCAACACCTTATTGCTAGGATTTGGTGAGTTGCAACATTGTTATTTGTTCATTCATTATTCTCCATTCATACTTGATTTCATTTCAAGGCTTAGTTACCAACAAGGGGTTTGATCAAGGAAAACCTCTATTCACTAACCCTACAACATTTTTTCCTCTCTTGCATGTTTGTGTTTGCAGATTTAGGCTGAAGACCATTTGAAGTGCAAAGTTGCATTGCAAAGTTGTCATCTTCACAAAAACTCGCCTATAGACAAGATTTGAAAGTTTCAAAACCTAAGATAAAAGAAGAAGGAAGTGCAAACATCAAGCCTTAGGATCACTTTCAGAGATTCTAGAAATTCAAATTGGGACAAAGATGGCAGCAAGGGTATCTTAGTCCTCCAAGTGGAATTTTGCAGAGATTCTTTCAGATCTTGTTCCAAAATCTGAAGATTTTGCATTTCCCTCAAAAAATAGTAGCAGGACTAATAAGACAATAAGGGTGTATTAGTCCTCCATAGCACATTTTTACTTCTTTTCATTTCTAGGATCCTCATCACATTTTTAGACTTCCCAAGTACATACAACATAACTTCCTATTGCTTAATTTCATCATTTTCATCCTTCATTTAGCTTGCATTATTAGGTTTTGTGAGTTGAATGTTAATTTTTCTTTTCCAAGATTTTACTTGGTGGTAAGCCCCTCAAAGCTTAAAGAACCCCCTCCTAGGTCTTCCTTGTTGACTCACCCTTTGGGGTTGATAATCAATCCAATTAGGGTTCCTAGAACATCCTCAAATGACAATTGGAAAATAGAGGTGTTATATGACCTAGGCTATACAGCACCCATTCATGTAGATAGAAATCTTTACTTTAAGGTTGAGAAAGATCAAAATTTGATTGTGGTTGTGTATGTTGATGATATAATATTTGGAGGAAATGAAAGCATGTGCAAGAGATTTATAGAAGAGATGTAGAAAGAGTTTGAGATTTCTTCCTTTGACTTCAAATCAATCAGATAGAGAAAGGAATATATATTTCATAGTCAAAGTATGTTAAGGAAATATTTAAGTTTGGAATGGAAGACTCTAAACTGGTATGTACTCCTATGGTTATTGGTTGCAAGCCGAGTAAGAATGAATAATCTCCTAAGGTTGATCAGAGCAAGGATAGATCAGTGATTGGAGGACTACTGTATCTAACTATACTACTAGAACAAATATCATCCATGTAGTTTGTCTTGTGGCTAGATTACAAGAAGATCCTAGAGAGTCACATGTGGCAGCAGTAAAAATAATATTTAGATACTTGAAAGCTACTCTAGAACATGGTTTAAGGTATCCAAAGTATATTGACTTCTCTCTACGTGCTTATACAGAAGCAGTTTTGGTAGCTTGTGTGGATGATAGGTGAAGTACGAGTGGTGGTGCTTTCTTTCTTGGAAGCATGTTGGTTTCTTGCATATAAGTAAGAAGCAATATTTAATGTCATTATCTACTACAGAGGAAAAATACATTGTTATAGCATCATGTTGCACACAGGTGTTTTGGATGAAGCAAACCTTGAAGGATATCAGAGTATCATATGATGAACCAATTCCTATCTTATGTGACAATATAAGTTCTATGAATATTTTAAATAGTATGGTAATGCATTCAAGGACAAAGCATATCTCAATCTAGTATCACTTTTTGAGATAAAAGTTTGTAGAGAATGAGGTGAAGTTGGAGTATGTGTCCACTAAGGATCAAGTCATAGATATCTTCATTAAAGCTCTTCCTAAGGATAATTTTGAGTATCTCAAGGAGAAATTAGGGGTTATTTTGCCTCTTTATTTAAACTAGACACATAAGGTTATGCATCAGTCTAGTGGATTTCAAGATTCTTTCCTTATTCTGGACTAATATTGGTGGCTAGCTCTCAAGGGAAGTATGTAGTTCCATTTTTGGTTGTTATATTCAAGGAGATTAAGTGTTGTTATTGTGTTTTCATTGTGTTGGTGTTGTCAAAGGAAGTGGTTGCAAAGCACTTGTCCCTTATAGGTGTTGCTCTTGAGGTAGAGAAAGTGTATGTGATTGTTGTCAAAGGGGAAGCAAAGAAAATAATAAATATGTTGTTCTTTTCCATTGATGTCAAAGGGGGAGAGAGAGTTAACTAAATAGAATATGAAGAAAGAGGAGAGAAGTCCTATAAAAGATAAATTATTGTCTAGAAATTATATCTATGTTTGTGTAAGGGGGAGTAGTGTGCACTAATGTGCAATGCATATGTTTTTTATTAGGGTTACTGGTTGTTGTTGATGATTTTTCACATCACGTGTTGCCATCAAAGAAAAAGGGGGCCAGTTTTAGAAGTTTTTGTTTTTTAACAAAACTTCTACTATACCATGATCCAACACACCAACTCTCGAATAAAACACCTATATACAATTCTCACAAACATATCCTAATCTTACAGGTAGATCTTCAACCTAGAAGAAATGTGTAGAAAAACTAGAACACAACGTTGTTACCCAGAATACCACTAAAACACGTTGTTTCCTCTTTTTATCAAATTTTATCAAAAGCACTTGGAAACCAAGCACTAGAGACACATAATCATCATCTTTAGAACTTCCAAAAATATAGAAAGAAGCTACACTAGAGCTTGACACCAGTAGCTTTACTAATGACAACATAATGTAGCTAATTAGAACATCAATTACACTTTTGTAACCATCTCACTCAACTACAAACATCAATGACAACATAGGCTTGTTGACATCAATGAAAACACCAAATTCTCATACTTGCAACATATTTATCTATAATGGATGAAAATAAATGTACATAATATATAATTTTTTATGGTAAAAGTGTGCATCCTACATATATTTTTTATTTAGCTCTTGATTATGTGGCCATGTTGATTCCACATGTATGTAATTTGTAAAGAAATAGTAAATATACTACATGTAAATATTTTTTCCTTGTATGAATAGTAATACTAAAACTAATATTTTATGATGCATAGGTAGATGTTGGACCTTCAACATCAAAACCTGGCAGTGGTCGTGGTTCTACAAGTTTCATTGAGGTATTTTTTACTATTTTTAATCATTATGTTTATGTTAGGTATTATAGCATCATAAATTATTCCCCTTAAAAAATTCACCTTATGTTTGGTCCCCCCTTAATTTATTGGACCTAATAGGGTATTTAATTTCCTAAATTATGCATCCTATGGCCCATTTTTGACAATTTCTAAGGAATCACAATTAGGAATCAATTGCATTTAACTAATACATTTCCCTCGACTCTAACTATCAAAGAAAATAGGTCCAAGACACTTATGCCTTGGGCGTGAGTGTCCTATATTCCCTCCAAATTCAAATATGTTAGTTCAAGTGGCAATTTAATATTTGAATTTCAAGTGTCCAAAATCAACTATCAGGATTTAATTTTTAGGAAATTCAATAAATGGCTATAAATACCTAGTTATTGTATCATTTGAATATCAAATAGTAAGAGGTGAAAATTAAGAGCAATTACTATCATCAAGAGCAATTCAAGATAAATATTGTTAGAGATTTGTTACAAAAATTTAATATCCTAACATCATGTTAAATCTTATGTGAGTTTATGTGTATTCATGTTGTCATTGTTTTCTGCAGGCTCACTTTTGTCGGTATCCAAGCAATTCAAGAATTCAAGCAATCAAGAAAAGAAAGATCCAAGACCTTCAAGTGATGTGTATGACTTAATTTCTTCAAGGAAGCGGGTATGTGCAAGATCATCATGGAAAAAATAGGCCCTTAAGTGGCGAAAAATTCAGAAAAATCAGAGTTAGGAAACTTGACATAAAAATTTGAATAAGTTATCTATATTATTTCAAAAATATGTAAGAATAGAATCTATAGAAAATTGAATGTAGTTTCTAACTACTAGGTTTATTTTTATTTTTTAAATCTATTTGGTGAAAATTTGAAATTTCAATGTAGTAGTACTTAAATTTCAGGGAAAAAATAAGTAGGCATATGTCTGACCACCCTAGAACCACAATAAAATGATAATATTTTTTATAATATTTTAGATATAAGTAGAGGACTCCATGTCTCAATGTGATGCATATATTTTTGTAATTTTTTCCAAGTAAATAATTAATTATAATTTTTTATAACAAATTTTAAAAAATATAAAAGCATGTTTGACCACCTTAACTTGGTCAAAACTTCATGAAATTCAATTTTTTTTTTTAATCCTATCGTATGCGAAGCATAGAATGTGATGCATATTTCAGATTCAAAAAATGATACCGTTTGAAAGCCATAGATGTTTTTCAATTAGCCTATCAATCAAGACTTTTGTCCTAATTCAAATAGAAAATGAATAATAATAATTTATTAAATTCAAAGTAAAGCATTATTTATATATTGGTGGAAAGTTGAGAATCTCCTTTAAAAACCCTTTTTGCTTCATCAATTTTGGGTAAAAAAAAAGTCACCATCCACATACCCTACACATACCCATCATATCGCCACTTTTTGGCCCATCATGATCCTGCACATACCCAAGCCATTTAAGGGTGGTGAGTTGTAGTACATTGTGATTTTATACTTTGTTCCTTTCAATTATCCATTTATCATTGATATTGCCAATGTAGAAGTGGAAACACTTACATGGGGTTTGATTGAGGAAAGCCCCTAAATGGCCCAACATTTCTTCTCTTAGTGAATGTGAAAATCTTAGGTTTGAATATGATTGAAAAGGAGTTCAAAGATAAATTACTTTTTGTTGCATTTTAAGACCAACATCTTGTCAAGTTATAGAAGCTCAGTTATAGAAATATCTGGCAGTGTTTTGATAGGTTTGAAGGTAGAAATCCAAAGCTCATATCTGACATCAGAGGACCCTAAAAAATAGATCTAGAAAATAATACAAGGAAACTCATTCCTTGGGAATTTGTGTCCTCCATTTTCTATCCTTGATTTAAATCACAAGTGCACAGTGTCTTTCTCTACACATTTTTGTTGTCTGAATTTTCTTGTGAAGTTTTGTACCTTCTATATTTACATCATAATAGTAAATTGCACTATTATCCTAGTCAGATCATTGCATTTCATCATTATGGCATTCCCAGATTTGGTTAAGGGCTAGTTGAGTCACTTATGAGGATGTAATTCAATCTCATACCTTGTCCAAATCCATTAAATCCTCATTCCATCCTTGCATTTTCAATCCATCAAACCCTCATTACCATTCAAATCTCTATTAAATGAATGACACATTTAAAAAATGTGCATAAAACCTAGGGTCAAATCTTAGGGTTTACCTTTCACTATGTTTCATTTTGGTGAACCTAACCTATTAGCATTATATACCTTTTGTTGGTGCCTAAAATTTCATGCAAAATTTAGGTTCCCATGTTCAAAAAATTGATTTTAACACTCAGAAGTACAGTTGAAAAATCTTCTCAAATGGCTCACTTTGAAAAATCACAAAATGAAGTCAGTGCAATTTCATGCAAAATCACTTTGGAAACATGTTCATCTATGATATGTGAGTATCTCCACCAATTTTCAACTTCATACAATCAATTTTGATAGGGATTCAAAAGGCCAAGTTGAAGGGTTTTGCAAATGTTTGATGTCTACACAAAGTAAAATTTGTTAAAGTGGCCAACTTTGGAGGATAATATTAAGCAATTGGAAGATTGTAAAGACAAACCGATTAGTGCTTCATATTCTCCCCACCAAGATCTACCTTCATGCCAATTTTCAGGGCCTCAGGACATCATTTGATATTTTTTCAAAATCAATTCCAAATGGATTTTACCTAGTTTGAACATTACTTATCTAGGACAGTAGCAAAAGGGTCAACATTGATGCTTGATACTTGGCGAAGAGAATAAAATGATGAAAAAGCCTCTTGCACACATGCTCACCATTTCTAAATGAGCTAATATCCAAAGTTATAGCCTCCAAGAATTAGGTTTGATATTTTTTCAAAAGGGCAAGTGGAGCCTAGTTTCAATTAAGCTTGACAGTGGTAATTTTTTAGAAATGAATAAGTGAGCAACTTTGGGCATTAATAGTTTTTGATTCTAACAAATTCATGCCAAACCATTCTGCAAGCACACTCCCCTACCATCAAATAACATACTAGTGAATTTTTGTGGCTATGGAAGAACGTCTGACCATTTTTACAAAACAATTTTGGAAGCTACTTGAAATATTTCAGTCATTGTGCAAAAGTGTCAGAAATCAAAATTTGATAACTAGATTCTTGTCGGATGTTCTTCAATAGCCACAAGATTTGGAGAAGGAACAACTATATGCTCGACCCAAGTTAGAATTGAGAATGCTCATGATTCATCATATGGATAAAAGAGTTTGATATTCTCAATACAAGATAACAAGGAAGACTCAATGTTGCACATTGATATCACTGTTGAGATCATCAGCAAGGTGCTTCATAATTATCAATACCAGATGAAATTTTTAAGAGCTTTTATAAGAAGGAACTACCGATTTACATGATAGCCATTCAATAGTCAAAAGGAGGATGAAATCTCAATATCTCTATTTGAAATTAGCAAGGATGAGACTTGGGTTTGATATATGATAATGATATCGTGTGATCTGCAAACAAGAAAGCGTGGAGAAAAAATATGCTAAAATCCTAAAAGGCCATGCCAAGGAGATATTGAACGAGCACGAGCACTGCTAAAAGGTTTGTTTTAGAGAAAATATAATGTAGGCCATGCATTTATATAGGCAATCTTAGGTGAAAAATAATAAACAAAGCAATTTTTCCATAGTTACACCGAAAGAAGTATCCATTGAATTGTTAAACAACATTGAGGTTCTTTAGTTTGAGCGGGATGAATTGGAGTTGGCCCATCAAACTTTTACGAAGGCATTAGGGAATGGCATTTAGGTCGAATACGTAAGTAAAATCCCAAATATCGATTCTATAGTTTTTCTTTGTGCACTTTAAGGATATAAAATTCTTCCATCAATTTGAAGAAGAGGGTGTTTCCTTGAGTTACCACGGGATAGTCACAACACCATTTAATCTTGCAAGGTTGTTTGAACAGCTACATGGTATTGAAGAGGCAGATATTTTTTAAGTTTCCTGATTATGTAGATGCATATCTATATCTCATAGCCACGACTCAAGCCCGAAATAAGATCCAACTAAGCCTAGAATTGATTAGGGATGGAGGATGGATTTCCTCATTGTCACATGGAAACCCTAAAATGTTGCAACGAATGAACACAAGAAAGAGGAAGACATTGTTTACCATTTGGAAATGTCATTAGAGGATTTTATAATGGTAACACATCGAGTAGAGGATATGGCGGTATATGTGTGAACCAAATACCTATGATAGACCCGATGGAGGCGGTGGAACCAAATATCAAATTGTGAATGTCATCAAGAATTTTGTAAAAGTGGAAACCCTAAATGCATCAGTGAGAGCAAGGTGATCAGAGTGAGTTTTTTAAATCATACCGAGTGTGTTTGTCATGCTATTGGAAATTTAATTAGGGAGACATATACTATCGGGATAGAAAAATAAAGTCTTTTCGATGATGCATGTCAAGCCGAAAGTTTGAAGGTGAATAAAAATAATTAAAATGAATGCTATCGGTACAATATAAAGAAATATTTAAATGTGAAATTGCGGAAGTAATAAGGTGAAGATTTATTGAATAAAGGTAAAGACGGAGGGATAGAGTTTTTTCATAAAGTAAAATATTTTCATCAAAATATGAAACATTTTAACCAAAGCTGTTAGAAGTGGGTGATTTTTACTGATGGAATATTTTAAATATGGTATGGGTAAAAGAGATGTGAAAATTTAGATGAATGATAATAAATCAAAATTAATTTTCATAAGGTGGAAATAGAGTTAAAATGGGATAATTATTTTTACCGAAAGAATGCATTAAAGATACATACATGTAAAAATGAAGTGAAAAGTTCCATCAAAGGAAGATTACTATTTGAATTAAATTTCACAGAGATGATGAAGATTAAAAAATTTAATTTTCCAAAGGCAATTAATTAAATATTTTGTTGAAGAAGGGTATGTGTAGGATCATGATGGGCCAAAAAGTGGCAATATGATGGGTATTTGCAGGGTATGTGGCTGATGACTTTTTTTACCCAAATTTGATAAAACGAAAAGGGATTTTAAAGGAGATTCTCAAATTTCTACCAATATAAATTATTCTTTACTTTGAATTTAATAAATAATTATTATTCATTTTCTATTTGAATCATAGCTAAAGTCTTGATTGAATGGATGATTGAAAAAAATCTACAACTTTCAAACGGTATCACATTTTGGGAATCCAAAACATGAATCACATTCTATGCTTTGCATACTATAGGATTAAAAAAAGAAAAATTGAATTTCGAAGTTTTGACCAAGTTAAGGTGGTCAGAGATACAAGTTTTATATTTTTTTAAAATTTGTAATAAAAAAATATAATTAATTATTTACTTGGAAAAAAATTACAAAAAAATATGCATCACATCCAGACATGAGTCATCTACTTATTTCTAAAATATTATAAAAAATATTATCATTTTATTGTGGTTAGGGTGGCCAAACAAACACCTACTTCTTATTTTTTCCTTGAAATTTAAGTACTACTGCATTGAAATTTCAAATTTTTACCAAATAGATTTGGTTTTTTTAATTTTTTAAAACCTTGTAGTTTAGAAACTACATTCAATTAGCTACAAATTTTATTCTTACATATTTTTGAAATAATATATATAACTTATTCAAATTTTTACTTCAAGTTGCCTAACTCTGATTTTTCTAAATTTTTTGCCACTTAAGGGCCTGTTTTTTCCATGATGATCCTGCACATACCTAGAAAGAAGGATGCTAAAATGCTGCAATGAAAGAGATATGAAGGGTCATAACCTTAGAAGATGTAATGTATATATGCTAGATGAGATCACATGAAGAAATAATAAGAATTAGATATAAGTAGTAGGTTAGGAAATCATTAGTAGTTGGATAGGTTGAATAGTTGTCGAAATAGAACATTATGCTATGTATTGCAAAAATATTTTGAAGTAATATAATGGAAAAGAAGGGTTAATCTAGTGATCCAATTGTCATGTTAATTATTTGTTGAATTAATTGAAAAATATTATCAAGTTGTCTCCAAGGTTGACATTTCCTTATTATTTAAATTGATGTATCAAGGATATTTTCAATTTATCACCATACATTTGTTGTTCATGTGTGGTTCAATTAATTGGCTCCTTCAAGGAAGGATTAAATTTTTTTAATTAATCACAGTAATCTAGAGAAGGTCACTTGGATCAATAAGAACTTGATAATTGCATTCTTGCATATTTATACAAGGTATAAATAGTCACAAGTGTCAAGAAATTCAAATTATAACCATTAATTAAGTCACATATCTTTCAACTCTTGAATCCATTAGCTCAACATAAAATAGGCATTGGTCATATCAATTCCATTTTAGAATTTCATAAAATCTTATTCAAAACATTCACATTTCAAATTCAATACTAGGAGTAGTAGTAGTCAGCAAGCTTTCATCTATTGCACTTTATCCCACTATGATAGATCCACAAATTTAGCTGAGTGATACAATTCTAAATCTTCTTTAGTTGTCAAGGTCTACCCACCTAGGTTTAGCAGAGCTTGAAGTGGAGGGAGTGATCAACCATATTGGTTAACTTTGTTCATTGGTTCAAAAACGTTGCAAAGTTTGATCATATAGTTTGGCATCCTCTTAGGACCTGTAACCTACATTTTTGAGATCCAATAGATTGGCAACTCTTCTGGGGATTATTTCAGTTATATCTAGTTAGAGACCATTATAAAGAGTCACTGAAAAGAGATTCACAATTGAAAAGTTTGAGGAAAAGTGATTCCGTTGGGGATAAAATAAAGAATAATTTCATTTTCTCACTTTTAAGAAAGTGAGTAGTGATTTTGGAAAAAACTTGATGAAGAATGCATAGACAATTTGGAAAATAATTTTTTTTTGAAAGGCAACAATTAATAAGAAAGTGTAAAGAATTGAACAAACAACTACTACAATTGGGAGTGAAATGTGTTCCAAATGCATCACAAAATATACCATTTTATAATAAGAATGAATATACAAATACAAGAAGGCATTGGACCCTACAAGTGCCACATAATATAATTGGAAATTTTGGAAATGGAGGTAATGCATATCAGGCACAACAGAACATTTCTTCACTACAATCATAAAAAAAAAATGCTTATCCTGTCCCTCCTGGTCAAAGACTAGTAAGCTACCAAAATCATCAGTACAATTAGTAGCTTGAATATTACCCATCTCAATACCAAACTCCATATCAAAATATGCAACACAATTTATTCCCTCTTGGAAACATCAATCAAAACCTATATCAAAATGTATACCAAAATCAACAGTTTAAGGAGGATGAAGATGTAGAGGGCCTCTCCCACATAACAGATTGTATTTGTGAGCAATCCATTGAAAATTTAGATTTTGATGATGATTATGTGGATTTGTAATCAAGTGATTCTTGTAGCTCTTATGGAGATCAAGAGGAAGAAGCAATGGAAAATGTGATAGAAGAAGGAAATTCATTTGAAAATGAACAAGTAACACTCCTAGCTACAGTTGAGTACCATGAAGATACATTTAATGAAGAAGAGGTTTGTACACCTGAAAATGGATTTCATTTTTTTTCAAATCCATTGTATGATGAAAAGAAAAAAGAAGATCAAATGACATTTTTCCAAGGTATGCTAGAACATGAATTTCATGTGTATTCAAATCCACTCTATGAGGAGGATGAAGCATTTTTAGATAATCAAGACATTGCATCAGCTTATGGAGTAAGTGATTGTGCTGATAATACATTCGATTTGATGTTTCTTGGTGATCTTGGGTGTTGTTGTGATGATGAGAAGAATAAAGAATACAATATCAATATGGTGGATGACGAAGCATGCTCACTCAACACAAAAAAAAATTCAGATTTGTTGACAATGGAATATCACAAATATGCGCATAAGGATAATGCTGAAATTTCATCCCCAACATACATTTGCTTTAACAGTGAAAGTAATTTGTGTGACAATTATGGTGGAACCCCTACAACTAATTGGGATTCTATGTTTTCCTATGTTCAAAAGGGAATACATAATTCAAAATCAGAGATCTTTGAGAATGATTTGCATATCAAGGATGTTGAATACTCAACATTGGTTAATTCAAGTGTGCATAATGATGATTGTATGGATCAAAAATTTGAAATTATGGACATAAAAGAAATGGGAAGTGTTTTGGGTACTAGTATCTTAGGAGATGCTAGTATGAAAAGTTTCTTGGGTCCATGCAAAAATCAATTAGATGGTGGAATAAGAAACATAGATGACTCTAAAGGTTTTCCTTTTCATACACTTGGAACTCTGCTTTTTAATTTGCATCAATGGTTGTGTGATAGTTCCAAATTTTCTATGCAGCCTTATGATGAAAAGAATAATGAATATTCTCATTGTTTAGATCAGCCGGGACATCATTTCATGGCTCATAATAATGATCAAAATGAGGAAGGAAGTAGCATTCAAAATGATTTTTTTTATGACAGCAAATATGGAAAAAAGGATTACATGAGTATTTTCAAGTGTCCAGAGTTTGTTGAGCTTGAACTTGAATAAGATTTATGACAGAGGGAAGTATAGAATTTTATTTTTTGGTGGCCTTGTGGCATCACTTGTGGTATGATCTTTCAATCATACGAATCAAGAACAAAGATGAAATTTTAAACTCTATGGCCCAAGGAACAAATGCTTGTGGTTTGCAGAAGAATATACCAACTTTAGAAGTTGGGGAGATCTCGACCTAGAAGTCATAGAGGAGGACCCATCTCATCTCCTATACCAAGATAATAGACCAACAACCAATCTACCAATGGATGAAAGACACAAAGGTTTGCAAATGATGCTCGCAATGGGCTATGACAAAATCTAGAGACTTGGGAAAAATGACAATGGGCTTCTAATACCCATCATTCTGGAGACACGAATGAGAAATATTGGCCTTGGATGTACCCCCTGAGTATAACCATGCATGGCTGAAGTCCTCTAGTTACAAAGGTCAATAATCCTCCTTAGCAATCAATAGCCAAACTTTGCTTACCTGTATCTACAGGTCAAGTCATAGACAACTTCACATTTGCCATAATTGATGTCTATAGTAGTAGTGATGACAAGGACCCCATTACCAACCTACCCATGCTCTTCGAGGATGCCACCCTTTTCATGATTAGCACTCTATCCTATGAGTTTGAAAATAAAAATCATGAAATCTGTCTAGTCTACCCACAACTCATCGATTATGACCAAAGAGGACCACCAATTCTTGACACATTAAAAAATGATGAGGCACTCTCAGAATTCATGGGACTATAGGATAATATTCCATGTGGGGATCATAAAGTACGGTTCATCATTGAGCTAGATACACATGCATACTATGGGGAAACAATTGAATCCCTCACCCGCAAAAGCGAAAAACTAAGAATAATCTCTAGGTCCTTGAGTGAAAACCACACCGTGGCACTCTCTGACCCAAAAAAAGTAAAAAGAAAGGGTGCATCCAACCGTGAAAACCTCTTTAAGGCACTTGAGGATGGGGGATTCAATCTTCCTTTCAGAGCTCTTCATTAGGAAAAATCAACAATCCTAGTAGAAAGATGCAATCTAGTTAATCTAGGAACAGAGGAGACCCCGCACATCACATTCTATGTAGATTCATTACTATCAAAGAAACAAGAGCTCCTAGTAGCCTTCTTAAGAGAAAGACAAGTTAATTTTTCATGGAGCTATGCTGACATGCTAGGGCTTGATCCAAAAATTGTGGTTCATCACCTAGCAGTATAATCTAAAGCAAAGCCTGTTAGACAAAAGCTCAGGAAAATGCACCTTAAGATCTCCTTGCTCATCAAAATGGAATTGAAGAAGCTATTGGATGCATGATTCATTTAACCAATAGACTATCCAAAATGGGTGACAAACCTGGTTCCTATCTCAAAACCCAATGGGGGCATCAAAATCTGCATAGATTTCATGGAGTTAAACAAAGCATGTCCAAAAGATGATTTCCCATTTCCCAACATTGACATGATCGTAGACATGACGACGGGACACGAAATTCTTTCCCTGATGGATGGTTTCTTGGGATACAACTAGATAATGATTGCTAAAGAAGACCAACACAAAACAAACTTCAGTTGTCCATGGGGGACTTACTGCTGGAATATGATGCCATTTGGTTTGAAAAATGCAAGAGCAACATACCAAAGAGCCATGATGTTAATATTCCATGACATGATCCATAAAATAGTCAAAGATTATGTCGATGACATACTAGCCAAATCTAGAAAGAGGAAGGATCACATAGCTACCTTAAGTTCCATTTTTGATAGGTTGGAGGAATACAAGGTCCGATTAAATCCAAAGAAGTGTGTCTTCAATGTACAGTTAGGAAAATTGCTAGGATACATAGTGTCAATGAGAGGTATTGAGGTAGATCCTACCAAGGTAAAATCAATCCTTGAGATGGAGGAACCCAAAAAATTGAAACAGTTGAGAAGCCTCCAACGTAGGCTTTAGTCCATTAGAAGGTTCATAGCATAGCTGGCAAATAAACATAATCCATACTCTCACCTACTTCACAAGGGAGTAGCATACAAGTGGGATGAAAACTATGAGGAAGCCTTCAATAAGATCAAAGAATATTTGTTTACACCACCAGTCCTCATGCAATTGATCCCAAGAAAGCCATTAATTCTCTATGTGTCAACAACAACAACAACCCTTGGTGCTCTTCTAGCTCAACACGATAAAAATGGGATAGAAAGGGCCATATGTTACATCAGCCACACAATGGTTGGGCATGAGTTAAATTACTCATTCATCAATTGAGAAAGCATGTCTAGCAGTAGTGTTTGTATCGCAAAAATTCAGACACTACATGTTGGCACACAAAGTCAAACTCATCGCCAAAATTGATCCCCTCAAGTACTTACTATCAAAGGTTAATGCTCACTGGAAGGATGGCTAAATGGGTCATGACATTATCAGAGTATGAAATTGAATATGTGGAAAAAAAAGCAATCAAAGGTCAAGTAATCACAGATCAACTTGCGGAAGCACCAATCTATTTAGAGAATCCACTCATCTCAAAGTTTCTAGATGAATCCATCTTCAATCTCAACATAGTTGACCACTAGAAACTCTACTTTGATGGCTCATACACGCAACATAGATCAGGATTCGATGTCTTCTTTATCACCCCACAGGGGGATTGTATACCTAGATCATATAAATTGGCATTCTCATGCACCAACAACATTGTAGAATATGAGGCTTTAACCATAGGTCTTAGAATAGCAATGCAATGGCACATCATGGCCCTCAAATTATACGAAGACTCCTAGCTGATAATAAACCAAGTGAACGATGAGTACTAGACTAAGGATGATAATCTCACTCCATACAAGAAACTGGTGGAGACTCTCAAGGAATCCTTTATCGAGATCACATTTGAGAAGATTCCCAAAGCAAACAACATAGCAGCAGATGTCATGGCAATGATTGGATCCCTATTGGACATCCCTCATAATGTGCCAAAATATGAATTTTTGGTAGAGCAACTTCTCGTGCCTGCATTCGAGGTACCAGAGTTTGATTTCATGTGTGCAATCATTAGTATTGGTGATCCTTGGTACCATGATATTTACACCTGCCTACGAATAGGAGTCTGCCCTGCTGACCTACCTTCCACCTTCAAAAAAACCTTTGTCAAAAAAATCATCCTAGTTTGTCATCCTAGAAAATACCCTTTATTGTAGGAGCATAGAAGGAACCCTACTACACTGTTTAAACATTAAGGAGGCATTGACTGCTTTAATTGAGGTGCACAACAACATCTATGGTTCATACTCGAGTGAAATGACCCTAGCCAAGAAATTGTTGAGGTTGGGGTATTATTGGCCTATAATGGAAAGAGAAGCACATGATTATGTCAAAAGGTGCCTACAATGTCAGCAGCATGGGGACCTCATCCATGCTCCAACTCAAAAACTTCATCCCATCATCACACCATGGCCCTTTTCACAGTGGGGACTCGACCTCATTGGAAAAATCACTCCCACCTCATCTAATGGCCACAAATTCATCAAAACTGCCACTGAGTACTTTACCAAGTGGGTGGAAGCCATCCCCATGACATACATCACTAGAAAGTAGATATCAAAGTTCATCCTGAACTACTTAATATGTCAATATAGTGTTCCCCAAATTATTATCTCAAATAATGGGACACCCTTCAAGAATCAGAATGTTTGTAACCTTTGCAAAAAAATCAAAATCCAACATCGATTTTCCACCCCATATTATCCCCAAGGCAATGGCCAAGCAGAAGCCACCAATAAAACCATTTTTAAAATCCTCAAGAAAACAATTAATGACGTAGGTCGTGACTGACATCTGTAGCTCAATCTCACCCTTTGGGCCTACCAAACCAACATCTACACACCCACCAGTGCCACCCCCTTCACCCTAGTCTACGGATTAGAGGCAATATTACCCATTGAGATCGAGCTCCCTTCATTAAGAATATCATTGCAAAACCTCATAACAGATGAGGAATATTGGGTATCAAGACTAAATAAGCTAGAGCTACTGGATGAGTGGTGTATAGACACTTTAAATCATTTCCAAGTCTATCAAAATAGACTCAAGAGGAGTTACAATAAGAAAATTAGAAGCAGGACTTTCCAAGTTAGAGAACTGGTGGTAAAGGAGAATCAGAAGAATGTCCCAAATCCAAATAGCAAAGGAAAATTTGAACCCAAGTGGTTGGTACCATTTGTTATCATATCAAGCTACAAGTCAGGGGAATACCAGTTATCAACACCTGAAGGCGAGCCTCTGGAGGAGCCCATGAATAGCTTTCATCTCAAAAAGTTTTATGCCTAATCTTTCAAGGTATAGAACCAAAATATACAAAAAAAATAATTAGAAAATGTACTGAAAAAATGGTCATCCTAATAAAAACCTAGCAAACAGGTGTCTTGGTGACAACAAAATTTTTAAAAAAGCAAAAAATCCAAAAAAATCCAAAAAAGAATAAAAAAATAGTAAAGAAAAAATCGTCCTCTAGTGAAAACCACTTCGGTGGCACTTTGGGCAAGTACCTTGGTAAAAATCTAGCAAACAGGCGCCTTGTGTAAATAAGCAGTTTCCATCCACTAGGATCTTTACAGCTTGTTTTGCATCATCCATCCATTATGTTTCCATCATCCATCACATTTAGATCTCCATCCATCACCCATCCATTTGGCATCCGCATCATAGCTTGGTCATGTGTTCGTATCATGATCCCTCCTAGTACTACTCGGCCCATCCTCAAGGTCAGTTTGTCCTACCTTTATCAGAGTAGTCTATTGCATCACACTAGGGGAATGTTCTGATTGGATCAGATTCATGTATATTCTTGAAGTCCTAAAATAAAAAAATCCAAAAATATCAAGAAAATAAAAAAATCCAAAAACATTCATAAAACCAATAAAAACTTCAAAAAACATCCAAATCGTATCAAAATTCAAAAATAGGTAAAAAATTCAGTCAAAAAGTCAAAAAATTGAGTTGTCTTGTTGAACTACAAGTCTTTGAGCCTTGAACATAGGCAAGGTTGATCTATGATAATTCCCGAAGACACTTAGGTTAGTCCTTTAGGAGTCAGTCATAATAAACTAACATCTCATCATGTATATCTTCATCTGTAAATTGGTCAAGTCATCAGTCGAACTATGTGGTCTCTACATGTATAATGTAGGCAAGGCTATAATCTATTGATCAACCCTCGAGGCCCCTAGGATAGGTCCTTAGGCTAGTCTGTTTGTCAAAATCTCAGAAAACCCCAAAATATTAAAAAATTTGAAAAAGAAAAACATTTAAAAAAATTGTAAAAAGTACCAAAAAACGGCCTCAAAACATTTTAAAAACTCCAAAAACATCCAAATATTTAAAAAAATCCATCCATCCCATTTTTCTTTTACTCGCATTAAACATCACTCATAATAAATGATCGTCATCCTCAACCTTTGGTAAAACAATCAGAAACAAGTCTAGCAGTTCAAAAGTGAAAACTCAAATGTCAAAAGTCTCAAGTTTAGGTCAGTATGTAAACAAGTTTGTCAACTCTTTGTGTCAATAGCTAATCATCCAATTAGTCCCAAATCAATCATCTGATAACATCATGTCCTAGGATGTATCCTTCCTACAATGGGCATTATTTATCAGAAAGAACACTTTGGATAAATGAAATGACATGCCACCATCCACTAACATGTCCTAGGATGTATCCTTCCTACAATGGGCATTACCTTTTGGTAACAGTTTAAGTTATTATCCTTCAAAAACACATTTCCTTTTGATTATTAGTATTGAAGAACACTAGCTTGTTTGTTTACTTTACCTTTGTCTTTTGACTTATCTCTTTCTGCTCATTCCAATAACCTCTTGATGATGTCCAGACAAAAGGATTTAGAGAGATAGGAATGGGGCAATGATCATTATCTTTTTATTTGTTTCACTTGTTGGATGTTATTGTAATATAACCTTGGCCATGTGTGCTTTTTTGGGCATAGGGAGGATGTTTTAGGTATCTTGTTGATCACATAGGAAGGCTTGCTTTTGTATGTTTTGGTCTAAGATGTTTGAAATATCTGAATGATATTTTAAATGGCCTTTTGTATGTCAAGTGTGAATAGGAGTAATCTTATCTAATTTTTGAGTCAAAGTCCATCACACTAAGTGCAATGCCATCCTAGTTCTTTATACCTTCATGCATCGTGCTTATGCATGTTATCAAACATAAGGTAAGTGGCCCTTTTAAAATCCAAATTCTTGATAAGAAAATCATCCATTTCTCATCACCCCTCATAAAGTTGGCTTGTTGGATCCTCTTGTCATTATCTCATTTCTCATTTCTTCTGTTCTGCACTAACATCATGTCAGGATAGTTAATCATCATTTCCAATGCATCCATCCTGCATCCACAAACCATTATAATTCTGCACATCATCTCATATGCATGTTCATCATCATAATATAGATCTTTTAGTCTAAGCATCTCATAAAATCATACATTTGTATAAAACATCCATTGCATAATCATATAGGCATCATTGCATCATTCATCTCACATGTAGTCCATCATCACTTTAAGTTGTTTAGGATAATATAGATTGGTTATTCTAAGCATCTTAAAACCATATCATTTGCATCATCATCACAACCATCCATATGTCCATCTTGAACCTCTTTATTGTGAGATCAACCCTCAAATCGAATATTTTCTCTCAATTTCTCGAGGGGGAAATGTACTAGTGTACTTCTTTCTACTAGGGCATCTAAAAAAATCATGGTAAGTTTATTCTTTGAACCAATACAGCAAGCACATTTCTTCAAAGAGGGGAAAAATGTAGACATGCAAAATTAGCATCATGCATTTAATTAGGTCATATTCATCCATTCATCAAATAAATCTAGTTAATTAAATTCAATCTCTAAAGTCCTCCATTTAAATGAAATAAATTCATCTTTAGTACTAACATCACCCTCTTTGATTAAATAAATCAAATCTTTATTTAATCAAGTCGTTATCATTTTCCATCTCCTTTTTTATTTAGTTTAACCCATAAATCTAAATCAAAAGGTCAAATCACCTAACCTCCACTTAAGTTAGCTAAATCATTATTAATGTTAATCTAATGCAAGTCCCATCCTCTAGCTTTTCCCACTTGCACAAATAAATGATTTAATTAATTTATTAAAACTTTTAATTTTCATCAACATGGCATAATAGAGAATATTCTCTCAAATTTGAATTCAAATCAAGTTGACTTGTCCCTTCCAACATAGCATTTATGAGCTCTTACATGTCTCTTACATATATTTTACACAATTCAACTTGGCATTTAACTCATCTTTCATTCCCCCTAAACATGTCACTTCATCAAATTCAAATTTCAAACTTGCACATGGATCAAAATGTACTCACCCTTCATCCTATCACATCTTGACAAGTGAAATCTTGTCATTGGCTCAAGATTGGTGCCACATTCACCCATTTTGCACGTCTCTCCATCATTCTCTCTTATAAATAGAGAGCTCATCCTTTGCATTTGATCATCCACAATCTTAGTATCTTTGTTATACACGCATCATCTTGCATCATCAACATATTTGGAGCTTATCAAGGATTGGGAAAGAGCTTCTTTCTATAGAAGCACCAATCCACTGGGTGCACCCACAATAGTAGGTTACAATTTTTTCAACGAAGAAAGTCATTTTTATTGAGAAAAATCATTAGGAACACCTTCATTCGAAGGGGGGGTTCTAATGAAAGGGGTTTGGTCGAACACCCCACCCTTCAGTCGAAGGAAGTATTTGAATGAACCCTCTCCAAATTCATGAGATTTGAAAGAGCTCTACAAACATATTGTTTTGGGCTTCATTCGAAGCCAAATTTTTCCCTCTCCAAACTTAGCGATAAAGTTTGATGAATCATTTTGCCGTGTGAGGTTTCATCTTGCTGCGCGAGGTTTGATGAATCATTTTTCTGCGCTAAGTTTGATGAACATCATCAGCAGTGCCATTTTCAAACAACAGTATTATTTTCATAACAACAGAGGTGATTTCTGGTAGCAGAGGTGATTTCTGGTGAAAGCGAGAAAAATAGCGGCAAACGAACAACAACCAAGTGCATGGAAACGATTTGAATTCACAACCAATATTTTCCTTTAAAAGGCTGGAATAATATTCTTTACAATGAATTGAGTAGCCCTAAAGTCTCAGCATTGTCAAATGCTTAATTAATAGCAGGGGCACATTGACATGTGGTATCCCTTTGGTTTTTAGCGTTTAATTTTTTTAAGGTTTGTTTTTTATGGTTTAGGATTTGTTTCTTAAGATAAGCTATGTTTACAGATGAATAAATGCCACTGTTATATAATCCATTTACCTTTGTTTTATGTTCCATGTGGATATGTCTTCAGCCCTTGAACCCCTGTCTCTGGCCCTATCCGTGTGCTCAATGGTGTTTTGGGTACAATAGGACAACAGAGTCTCCAAAAGTCTTCAAAATTCCTAAACGTTTTGGAAATATGTTTCCCACTACCCTAACAATCCATCTTCTCTAGTTGTACGCTGCTACCATCCATAATTTTTCTAATAGGATTGATTTTCCATCGACCTACAAATGAGCACTGGAAGAATTTTGTGTTTATGTTTACAACATTGAGTCAACCTTCTATGGGCTTTTTCTTCCAAAAAATACTTTCCATAGATAGAGTTTCTCACTACATGAGTCATTTTTCTTTATCTAGTGGAAGGTCAGAAAGTCCTTTATTTTGCATAGCTTCATTGATATCCTTTGGCAAAATGTTTGGATTCATTTTCCCTTAGATATGTTTAAAAAACAACACTAATTACGTGAGATATCCTTTCAGAAAGTTGATCTTACTAAAATTTTAACATGTTGGAGCCACTGAATTTGGAGTCGCTATTCCACCAAAGAGAAAATAGGTCATGTATTTAAGTTACTCAATGTGACTTTGTCTCAAGCACCTTTTTTTCTTCTATAATGATTAAGCCCATAAAAATTAACAAGGAAGAAGGAGACCAAAGAATAAAAATTACTAATCTGGCAACACATCCATTTTCACGTAGCTGAAATAATACAGCTTTTGGCTTTGGGGCTCAAGATAATGGCTAAACCTCCTCCAAGACCAACTAAATTGGATCCAAAGGTATCATAAATATTCCATTTATTGATGACAATCATACATAAGTCCTTTGCATTCATTTTTGTTTCTTGTGTTAGGACAAAATAAGATATCAAAATTGTTGACTGGTTTCCCACAAGAACATAAGTAATGCAACATCCACTTCCTTCAACTTGACATTTATCCTACAAAATGATCATGGTTGTTGAATGGAGAAGTCATTCCCCCACAAATCTTAATTCAGCTGTCAACAAAAATCTACACTCTGTGGATGGTTAAACCAATCCACATCTCTATCCATCTATAGAAGGTTGAGGTTACAATCTTCTAATATAGATAGATACTAGTATGAATCTCTCATTTTCCAACAATCCATCATTTTCCCCATTTTAACAATAACTCCACTTTCTTCAGCATCTTCATCATTTTCCTCCAAATTTTTTTTTCTAAGTCACTCACTCCTTCCTGTGGTTTCAGCATACTCTTCTTCTCTCCAACTAGAACTATTTGATTTTCCATCTTCTCCCACACTTTCCTCTCTCCCACCCTCTACAATGTTCAGCTGGCTTCTGACAATTGGCCATTACATTGTAAGTGTCCTTGTGCGGAGCTGTGAGAATTTGAAGGAGTCTGTTGATGTTGTAAGTTACAGTAAAGTGAGTGTTGAAGTTGCAATTGGGAAGCTAGTGAATCGATTTTGGAATAAGGAATAGAAGTCTGATAGTAGTGTGGCTGGGATGGGGAGGCAGATGTAGTGGATAGTGGACTATAATGATCCTATCCTTGTTGGGTTGCTGCAGATGCATGTGTTGCATATTCCCAATGAACCCAAATACCCCCAAGAACAACCAGCTAAGGTGCTTGAGCATTGGCACTTTGTAGTGGACTAGGCCTTCTAGTATGTAGCCAATATTTCTACAAGACACCCAGTTTACCAAAAAATCACTCAATTTCATTTTTCATTAAAATCCAACTTTTAGCTAAAGATACAAAGTGGTTTGGGAAATGTATTTACCTACAAATGGATTTTTACCTCATCATTCGTAAGTCCATCGACCTTCATCAACTCTCTGATTTTTTTGGTGTAGCCACTACCCAACAAATCAGAAACTTGTTAATGCAGGTTTAATGAGGAGATGGTAAATTGCTCATAGCCGGTTTGTTTTTTGTTTGGAAGATAGATAAATAGTTATTAATTATAGATTTTGTCACACAAGTAAGAAAGATCATGCGTGATCATAGATAGATACAACTTATCCCTTTTCCAAAGTAATTTAGATTTACACGGAAAGAGTTATTCGCATATTGAATAGTATAAACCACTATAATATGAGGTTAAATGTGCCAAACTTGAAGCTGGAGCTTTGATGCAACATGATTGGTATTGGGCTAACAAAAAATCCTACCTCCAACTTGAATAACTTGCCATGTTCATTGAGATTTTTGAACTACGTAAAAGATTACACTCCTTTAAAATCAACCCAACGTCAAAAGTCATACAAATTCATTTGTTTTCAAACAATGATAAACTCGAGCTTAAATTTGTAAACTAAAATCCATGGAACACATTAAGTATTGGGTCCCACCCCCTAATAAGGATAGTTTTTTTTTTAAACAATTATCTTAGGGCAATTATAAGACTTGATTCCATGTCCTCGAGGGCCAAATTGTGAGCCAAAATCTAATAGTAGTATGCTTAGGAACATGGATTCCTTCCTTGTGAAGGGATATTTAAGTTGCAAATATTTGGGGAATAATTCATCTTACACTGGTTCACATTTTGAGACAACAAAAAGACCTTTATAACAGTTCTCAAATTCTTCAAGTGGCATCATTACGTTATGTTTGATTTTGACAATCATTCCATTTGAGAATTTACCCACATCAAAATAAATCAACATTAATGAAATATCAAGAATAATACAAGATCATCACCATTGATTGATTTCTCAAACACATCCCATTTGTTGGCAATAATACAAAATTTAATTGTGTCAACACCCATTCAATCTAGATTTGATTGGAAATTGAATTAACCAAGTACTAGATCGTTGAAAGTTAAATGTGTTACAAGCATGATATTTTAGAATTGTAACCAAATGAAATACTAATGAAAGGAGATAGCAAAAATATACCCAACGATAACATATCTAAATATAGAATCTACCTACTTTATTTATTTACAGATATAAAATTATGTCTTAAGAGAAGTAAATTCTTGTTCATAATAATTACGAATTTGTAGTATCTCTCTTATAAGAGATATGAAGCCACCACAATCTACTTTCTAGTGCACAATATCTATTAGGAGAAAATGTCCATGGACCTCCTTCGATATCATGCTATGTTTTCCTTGATCACTATTATATATAATTATGATTGTAACGCATAGGGAAGCATAGATTAAATACAAAGTCTGTAAAAGAAAAATGGATGTCTTGAAACAACAAAAAACCATGTGAAAAATGTCCCTGCACCACAAAGAAATGTTGAGGATATATCATGAAGTATAACTGATTCAAACAATATTCTAGTTTCAAAAATATTTGGGAATTTTAAACCTTTTTTTTAGTTTTATCCATGAACTATAACTATAAGATGTTAGAATTGCAACTAGTACAGAATTTTACAGAATATATATTTATAATACTAATGACCAGAGTTTGTATCAACAAAATACAAATAACCTGTGCTCATTTCAACAAGGATGTAGTAAGCCATGTTTATATCAATAAGAATGGTAATACCTGGAGAACCTACCATGCTCCTATAGATTACAAAACACCCATGCACATCTAAATGTTGAAGCATTTTCATGTGCAAAGTACATCGGATTTAAATCCAGTTCATCTTCCAATAGGTTCTATCTATAGCGTATTGTAGACAAGCCTTGAAATTGAGCCTTCATAGATTTTGGGTTTGTCCATGAGGGATTTGGGGACAAATCATCCTTGTCGTCTTCCGGCTTCTATTAGCAAAAAATGCCATAAACAATGACTTGGAATAGTAAAAGATTGTATTTCACAAAATTAATGAGTATGAGCATAAAGAGGCTTATTCTTCAGTAATATCTTGAAATAAAATCAAATTTCTGAACTGTAGATCAGAAGTAATAACATCAAAGCCCACCAAAAATGATTTTGATTGCAAATTCCCATGCCTCTTGATGTTTGTGCCAAATCATCATTAATTTATGGGTTTCAGCATCCACTGGCTGGTAGAGAAACAAATTAAGATGTAAGAATTTTCTGCTACAATGTATTGAATGTTGAAGAAATTACTTATATTCATACAAATTGCCAAATATCAATCACAAGTAGAATCAAATTGACAATTCTATAAGCATTTAAAATGTTCAAATTTTGATTTGGAATCCCAAAAAGTAAAAACTAAGTGGCATGGAGTTCCCAATGAATTTGTATCTTACTGGTTCATGGGTAGGAGGACCACAACCTCTTGCTTGTAGCTTGGCAATGATCTATAATAAAACCAAGAATTTCCTTAAAATTGATTGCCTATACAAAATGGAATCAAGGATGCTCTTTCAGAGAGTTGCCAATATCAATCAGGTCATATACCTTTGTTTTCTCATTCTTTCCAACATGATCACATAGCTTTTTGTAATGCATCAACTCCTTACCTGCCCACCATAGTTGAGTTGTCTCTAGATCAAATAGCTCCTCACCTAGAAAAATATACAAATTATTCAGTCTTCTTCTAAGGTGAAACTATAATGATCATATATAGCTATGAGATTGTTCCTATTACCAAACTTTTAAAGGGGTCCAACATAGAGTAGAATATTACTGCTTTCAAATTACAAATAATAATTTTCAAATTGTTTACAACCACATTCAGTATGGTGGAAGAACTTAGAAATAATGTAAATACTGACAACTACTTGATCCAGTTCTAAAAGCCCTTTAAATTAAGTGGATAACAAGGATGCTTTAACACTTCTACTCAAGTTCTAGAGGTCCTGATAGATAATTAAGAATATAAGGAAATTTTTTAAGTTTATTACAACATTCAAACAATTAAGTACAGATTCCAGTGCATATAGAGTTATTTCAAAGATGTGAATTAGCATTCTAATGGTCTGTTGGGAATGGATTTACAACTGCAGTCATTGGGGGAAAAGCTCTCACAAAAAGGAGGTGAGAAGGATCTCTTGCACTCATAGACAAGCCTCCTAGACAGACACCAAGCCTCCAAGCCTCCTTGGCATTTGGACCACAACCACCAATTACTAGATATGGTAAAATATAGATTGTGCCCATTGATTTTGCTGGTACATGAGAAGCTTTAACAGATAGGGAACCTTCAATCAACAGTTTCTTTTGAATAACTACAAAAGAACCTTCGGAGAAGGCCACCATCCTCTTCTATTCTACACCTAAGACTAAACTAACCAAACACATGCTATCACTATGGACAATGCAAAACAAAAACTACTCTTAACATCAAGCCTACACTAGCTAATTGATAGGGGAAAGGGGATAGGGGGAGGATAAGGGTTCAAAAAGGAGACAAGGATAAAGAAACAAATAAAAAGGGTGGATGAAGGAGAAATAAAGAAGGGTGGACTGTTAACTTTCTCTATAGTGCACAACCAACTCTCCTCTGCAAACTAACATATACCAGTGGCATAGTAACCTCAATTTATGTTACATGGACCCACCTACAACAAAACAACACTAACTGACATCTATGCCCAATGGTCATTCAATGCTTACAAATAATCCACTTTGGTCCAAGGGGCATATGCAAAAAAGCATACATTCACAATATCAAACCAAGGAACACTCTCTAAAATAACTAGCAAAAAACACTCACGTCTTCCTCAAGCTAACAGTCCATGTTACAAAGCCAAAAAGATATTAAACAAGGGTAAAACCCTTATTTATACAACAAGGGAAATCCTTGTGCAATTGCAACTAAATAAGCCCAAGAATATTTTACAATAGATAACCAGGCTAAAAAAAAACCCAGTCACAAAAGACTCACCTTGTGAACCACCGAGTTGCTGTAGTGCATTCACAAACCGTTTATGTAGTCCAGCTAACCGACACCTTCTATTTTCCTCTGTGCCTGAGATTGAGAAGTGTTGCATGCAGATATAGTGGGGGTTGGGTTTACCACATTGGAGACTGCAATAGCTTCCTTTCCTTGTACCTGTGTTGGTACTTATGTGGTTTCTCTAGATCTACTTCTTGTTTTAGTAGTAGCATTCAAGCATTTATTTTCATTGTCCACCAATGATGAACCAACATCATGCTTATGCTTGGTAGGTGATAAACCAAGATTTGATAACATCCTTTCTAGGGTAGATCTTATGGGTAGAGGGCTGATCACTTTCCTTTCTTTTGAAAATGGTTGGAATGCTCCACCTACTCTCTGTTTTGAATTCGAAAATAGCTTGGTGTTTGAAGTAACAGACTGTTCCTGCCAAGAATTCTGCTCTTTTAAGGATTCTTCCACAAATGCTAGGCTCTATAAATAAATTGATACCATCAATCTCAATAATCAACATAAGTTATTCTCACAAAATTAGCTAAGCATGTTTGTATTGTCAACAGTATGAGGATCCACGTTCCACAACTATGCCGAAATCATCCAGTGAGGCTTATCACCATTCATGAACTTTGGTTTCTTGGCACTAGACAATATTCATTCCATAGTGGGAATTTGCACAATCCCACTCTTGATTTAGAATTGTATGATTATGTTCAAAGCATGAAAATACAGTAATCAATAATCCACTCAAAATGCGAGTCTACCTGGTGTGCATTCCAATCAAGAGAGGGCATGCTTGAAGCTCAATTTTTTCAATCTGGGCACTTTGTAAACCATTATAGTGTCCTTTTCTCAACACTTTTCTCAACATAAATCAATATTTCAACAAATTATAATGATGATGTTGTTGAAATGAACGAGGAACAAGATGTCTTGTTACTTTCAATGAGTAATAGATAAAAAGCTAAAGCAAACTCCCTCAGTATTCTAAGGAATTACAAATAGTGTATGAGAAAAAAATCATTTGATTTGTTGGCTGGAATGATTTTACACATAACACTGCTTGTTTGTAAATTGGTCATTTTGTTTTTTCATCAGTCTTATTTGTGTGAAGTGTAATATATTCTAATATATTTGTAATGGTGAAATTTGGATACCCATGTCAAATCTATTTTTGTAATGGTGGAATTTTTATACATGTCAATTCTATTGTGAGAGGATGACTTAATATAATTATATCTTGATTACTATATTGATATAAAGTAGATTATAAATGTATAGAAAAGAGCTATAATCAAAGAAAAATAGTTCAAAACCACTATAATACAATAGCCATATTTTGAAAAGCTAACTCTCCCATCTTTAATCCCTTCTATTTATATAGATTCTCTCTCATTTGACTTTATTTGATTTACTTATATATTTGTTGCATTCACAATGTAATAAAGTCTTAGAAATTTATAGGGTTTAGAGGGAAAATATAAGCATGTTATGTGATGAATTAAATCCTGACCCTGCTAAGATGAACAAACTTGAGGTAATCAACTTTGTTTAACTAGTATTTTACTCAATCATGAACTCAAAAATGTGTAGATGTCCAAGGAGCTTGAACAATGAAAGAAACACGTAAAACCACTAGATTCCACATGCTGATTTCATACAAAACCTTCCATAGCCTTTAATTCAGATGATCCAGCATTAAGCAAATCCATAATTCCATCTATCTCAGGTAAATTGCAAAAATTAATTCAAAACAACATCGCCCAGTTTGGAGAACTCAGAAAATAAAAGGAAAACAAGGGAAAATTCTGAAATTATATATACCATGTTTACTATTTATAGGATGGGTTCAGTTTTGAGTCTTGATCAAATCCATCATATATGCTTAAGGGCAGCCTCAGTCTGGCATGAACCCATCTCTGTAACTTGATATTTAGAAACAAAATCTGAAGAAGACCTTCTTTGCCCCCCTTGCACCTTCCCAAGTCCTTTACAACATTTTTCCATGTGTTCCAGACACCTATACAATTTTCCTTATTTATCTACAAGCCTTAGACTGGCTGTTTACATGAATTTTCACCACTCAAAGGATAATAAACACCACTTGTTTCTTTACAAGAACAAAGATAAAATAATGGTGATATGAACCAATTACAATCTGATCCACTTCAGATCACAAGACACAAGACATATCTCTTCTCACATGCACTGCTCATCTTTCAGGTCATGTTGGCAGGTTTAAGGCAGGTTTAAGGCAAAGAAACTTCTATTTAGAAATTACTATGTTTTAAGATTTTTCAGAATATATATCATGTATGTTATGACAAAAGCCAATTTAAGGTTTTCAAAAATCAGTTGCTTCTATGTCACATGCAATACATCCCTGACACAACCCAACAATTTCCAGTCAGAGTTATTACCTAGTTGCTCAGTCCGTGTTCTTCTCAGCAGAGGTGCACTTCAGCAGTTGCATATTTCAGCTAGCCTCATCCTCTTCCATAATTAGAATGCTCTTTTGATTTATAAGTTTTAAAACCCAGTACTGTAAGATAGAGCACATGCATGCAGATCTAAGTTTAGGTTCTTTTTCACTAGCCTTCTATTTTAGATTTTAGAAGTCTCAATCTACATGCATACCCTGAGCACATAGGTTGTTTCAGATTTTAGAATTCTATTTTTCTATAGAGATTATGGAAAATAGATTGTAGACAATATCTCTTCCCTCTTGTCTTTCATTTTATTTCTAATTTGTTTTTTGGCATGGAAAAGAGCAAGTGTATTTATTTTTGTTCACTTAAATTTAAACATTAGGATGTTTAAAGTAATTTTGTTTTTGCACAAATTAGGGATCAATATGGCAGCTCAGGAAGCACCACCTAGTGGTATATTTACCAATACAAAGGATGAGATCAGTAAATTATGTCATATTGTACTTGAGCCCACCACCACAAGGGTTTACAAGGATACATGTGTGTCCATTCTACACAGCTTGGAGAAGATTATATGGACATTTGAGAATAGACGTGCTTTGTCTACAGAAAATATAACAGTTATTCTTGCTCAGATGCAACAAGAGATTAGTGGTGAGGTTTCTCTTGCAGATGTTCAACTACAAGTCCCAAAAGAAATTGTGAAAAGGCAATGTTTTCCATTTTACTTTGGTAGATCCAAGGTTAAGGGATATTAGGTGACTCAATGTGTTGATCGTCAGATGGCCCCTTTGATATACCCACACTTTCTTGCAGCATTTGGCTGTTATCCAAATAATGACCAAATTCCTTTATACTTTGTACAACGGTTGTACGCTGAGGTTCATTTGGGCCTCAACGTCAACTATTTAGACCTACCCGAATATTATGGTTAGGGGCGTGGTAGGGTAGCTAATAGGGATGCTTTTCGTCGAGCGGATCGACCGCCTCTAGTTTATCAAGATATAGTGGGGGAGAGATCGCCTGCTATCTCCCTAGCCCTCGTACCTATTGCAAATCAGGTTATTAGTGCTTCTCAAAGGGAAGCAATTGATAGTGTTGGTGATATAGCTACTGTTGCATCTACAATATCTACTGATCGTGTGGGTAGATATTTGATGAGTCATTCTACACGATCTAGATCATCAAATCATGCTACTGATCCTTATGGTATGGTGGGTGTCCTTTCACCATCATACATAGATGGTCTTGTAGGAGAGCAGATGCTTCGGAGTACATCTTGTTGTTTGATAGATGACCTATTGGAGGCATATGCTTTCATTGCGGTAGAGCTTGGGATCCCAATACATGAGGTCAAAGGACATGTGGGTAGAGCTTTCACATCCAAGATCCAACCAAGCTACAGGTCCTTCATCGCATTCACATCAACCTGGTAGCTTTGCAAATCCTACAGATCCACCTACAAATCATTCAGCTGCTAGAGAGGAGGATACACCTATTGGTCATTCTACGAGTGTTCAACATCATGCATCTAAGGGCCTAGATGCAATTAAGGATCAGTTGCGGATGATGGGATCACCAGGTTATGTGGATATGCTACTACTGGGAGATATTTCGCCAATGCCATCTCACTTGGTTAGTCCACTACACTCGTCAATATTAGAGCAAGCTAGGAAGACCCATGATACAGTCGAGTTGACAGATAGGATCATTGTAATGGATCCTACACCACCTGATACAGAGGTATGTATGTATGTACACACATGCACAATTTAGTCTTGTTTAATTTTTAAATTGCTTTTTTTACTTAAATGGTAGACTAATGTACACATTTATGTTATATATATATATATTGTAGAGGGAGTTAGCTCATGTTACACCTAGTGTGAGGATGGAGTGTGTATGTAGATGTGATTCAGATGATGCGACTAATGTTAGTGGATAGGTGAGTTTTAAGTTTTTAAATCATGTACTCAGGTATGTATATAATTTGTACACATGTATATAGATATAGAACATGGACAGGTGAGTTTTAAATTTTTAAATCATGTACTTAGGTATGTATATGATTTGTACACATGTATATAGATACAAAACATTATTCCAATGTGGCATAATGTAATTAGATTGTGTACATGTCTTGTACTATCTCCAGGGCTCAACACATCCATCAAAGCAAGATTCTCATTCTGAGGGTCACTCAATTTAGAGCCGGCATGACGACCCTGCTCGAACTTGACTTAATTAATAGGTAAACAAGTTGTAGCTACAAGATGCAATGTTTATTTTATGTTTTCACAATAGCTACCCAAAATTTTGAATTAAACATGCTGGTAATTTATCTAGATGCTAATTCTTTGGCACATGTCTTTCTGTAGGCTCTATGTACAAGGAGCCATTGTTGGGTACAAAAGGTAAATTTTCTAAGATTCTACTTTTTATGTGTCTCTTGAGATTGCTTACTCTTATAGTTTCATCCACTTATTTCTGGACTTTTGATTAATTGATATAATAATGTTTCTTTTCAAATTAATTGCATTTGAGCAGGTCCAAATCAAATTTATTTGGTATGAGCTTCTAATTTGTTTTGATGGCTTATTGTAGGATAAATTACTACATATTTGTTGCTAACAATTTTTTCAAGATCCAATAAAGCTAGCACCATTTTTGAATTTGTGAATCTTTAGCTCACCAAAGCCATGGTTTCAATTAGTGTTTTTTTTGGAATCTATAGGCATGGAATTTTTTTTTCCCATTGGCATTGTGAAGAGCACGAAAAAGTTTGTGTAGAATCTTGAGGTGGGTCACTTGCCATAGTTTCAATCAGTGGCTTTCTTTTCTTTTCTTGTAGTTCCTGATGAGTTCCTATCAAGGATTTGTTGACCCAGGACTTATACAATGTGCAATACTTGTAAATTTCATTTATAGTTTTAGGTTTTAGGTTAGTTAGATCTCAGAGAGCTTCACATTCTAATTTTAAGAATAGTTATATTGTATGTCCTCATTTTTTCTATGTTGTTTAACAACAAACAAATTAAAATTTTAAAATTATGAATCATATTGCTATTAGCCAAAACAAGTCAACAAAGTGCATCAATTTTTTGTGGCAAAATAAAACCATTGTATATTGTATTTTCTATTTTTCATGTAGATCTATTCTATACGAGGATATTGATTTTGTTACACCCATATGATCTGAAATCTTGATATAGATATGGGTTTATGGAAATATTTTTGAGTCTTTTCTTGTTGCTATTGTTACACCCAATCAATAAGCACTTGAGAATTGGGCTACAACTAATGGATAAACTGGAGATTTTATTGCATTGTGCCAAAATCCCAAGGCAGAGGTATACATTTTGGAAGAAGTGAATGCAGTAGCTAAAAGCAACAAGGTACAATTGTGATTGCATTCTTTTGTATTTTGTTGTTATACAGTCTTTATGTAGATTGCTAACAAATGTAAATCTACTATTTGTTTTCCCCAGGAAAATTTTGATGATCTGTACAAAAGCCTCAAGTGAGCTCCAAAGGAAAAAAATTGGGGGATTGGAATTTATCCTGAAATTGCTCTACTACATACGTTACTCTTCTTTGGAATAAATTTGCTAAGATTCATCCATATACCTATGTTTAGGGTGAATCATGTAATTGCTCACAACATGATACTTCTCTTAAGTGAAGTTTGAAAGTTGATAAGATCTAATGAATCTTTCTTGTGCTTCATGACTAAATTGAATGGAATCTTCAGCTCCTTGTACTTGTGTTCATGTTATGTTACTTTTGGAGCCATTATTGTATTGTTGTCTTAATTTATGGAAGCCTATATATATATACTAGGATTTTGATTATGGTCTATTCAAGCTTCTTCTTTTGTGGTGATCCATCAATGATCCAGGGGGTCTATTTATGTGATCAAAGATTCTTACAATTAAGGTATCTTGTGTACATCAACAATCATATTACCAGCCTCACAATTTGGAAACAAAGATTAATCACCACAACAAACAAAAAGGAAAAAAACAATGATATTCAAATGTTCATTCTTACAATTGAGGTATCTCATGTACTTCTATGTTTTAGAAGACACCTATGTATAGTTTTTTGCGTCAATGTTTGAGAAAACAATTGTAAATAGCTTTTTCTTTTTGCATTGGCATATGTATCATACAAAAAACTGTACATAGTTGTCTACCAAAAACTTAACAATTTAGACTTATTATTTTTAAAATATGACTCATTGTAATATTTTGGTGTTGTTTCTTTTAAATTTGGAATCTCCCTTGTGTTTGTTGTGGTGCCTTCATGGCCCACATTATACAGAGAATGTTGTTGTTAGAGGGAGTAATTTTTGGTCTGTGGGACTGAGGGATTATTATTTTGCATTTGCCCTACTCTTATGAATATTTGGTCCTATACCCATGTTTACTTGCTGCTTGGTAAAGGTGTCCTTGTATTTTCTCAATTCCAAAGACAATTCCATCTCACCATTTGCAATTAAGGAAGAGCAAACTATGTTATATAAGGAGATTGAGATGAGAGGTCAGGTGATCTAAGCATTCTCAAGGTGTCTTTTAGTTTGGCCAATTTGGAATAGGGGAAGTAGGTTCACACTCATGCCAGCAAAACTGGAGCTAATAGATTTGTGAATTCACAAACATTTTTTAATCTAATTTAATTTCAATCTGTCTAGTTTTAATTAGAAATAAACCCATGTAGTTTATATATGAAGTAAACTAAATTACAGTCATGCTTAAGTTTGTAAATGATACATATACATGCCATTTGAAAATCTCAAATAATGAGGTTTACTGAGGTTTAATGTTTGGTTTTACTGAGCTACATAGAATGAAGACAATACCAACAAGCTTCTTGCATTACAGGGAAAAATTAGGGATCACATAGTAAAAAATTAAAAACTTCTAAAAAGAGTAAATCTGTTTTGATTTTCCAGCATTTAATGAAGACAACAAGGTACATGACATTGCATTAGATCAACCGAATTTGTGAAATTAACCCATCTTATTGTTGTCCCTTTGGATGTAAGCTGAAAACAAGACTAGAATAATTTTTTTTAGTAATAAGTTATGTAGCTACATTAATAGTTGTCATAGATGGACGACTTAAACATGTAACAAGTAGTTAGCTATGCATTTTATGAATTAGGTTATAAAATCTCACATATTATGTTTGATCAACAATTATCAACGTCAAGTCTATTGGTATACAACCATAACAAGATCAAGTGATAGGCATAAGAGTCCTTTGGCAGTGCTATTGCTACTAGAGTGGATTAAGACAACCTCTCTATAGATCAAGGACAAGAAGTTTTTAATAATCAAGTGCATGATACACACTATCAAAATTGGCATTTTTTGATATTTGTATCTTCATTTCATTTTTCCTCCTTGGGTATCTCTACCCTTTATGTATGACATATTCAAAACATATCATAATGTCATTTATATAAGCAGAACATAATCATAAATGAGAAAAGATATTTGGAAATGGGATTATTTACATTTGGAACATTTGTAACATATGTTATCTGTATAATACATGGGAATACAATATGGGTGGAATATGAGAGGTCTCTAAATGGACACCCAAAATTGAACATAACAATAGTTTGAGTTAGGAATGATATGGGCCATTTATTGAAACTTTTTGAGAGGAAATAAGGGGATAAAAAATGACTAATTAAGATGGATTCTACTCATATTGGTAGGCATAATTTTGATTCATTATTTATTTGTTTGTAATGATAATTTGTAGGTAACAACTTTCAAAAAAAGTCATATTACTTGATTTTTTACTTCAAAAACAAAAACATGTATACATGATAGATTTTTAATTTCATCTTCTATGTATGGTAGAGCTCTCAAGTAAATTTCAATCTATAATCATTATTTTTCACATGTATCATATTCTCAACTTTCATAACAAAACATCTCTTGACTACGTTTCTAAAAGGAAAAATAAATTAAGCAAAGGAAAGAACTAACTTATGAGTATTGTTTGAAGGAAAAATGTTACGCAAGAGAGTAGACAAACCAAGCACTACCAAATGCTAAGGATACACAAGAATTTGATAAGAGGAAAAAACAAGAAAAAACCCCAATATTATTAATGGAGGTAGAATGCCCAAGAATAATACAAAGTGCGATGTGTTAAGAACCTCTTAAGGAGGTGGCTACAAATATTCCTTAATAAAGGAATTGAAAAATAAATAATTACAATTAAAGAATAACCTTTACCAAATAAAGATTAATCTTTTAACAATTTCCCTCTTAATATAAGTAAATTGTTCAAGTCCACCTATGACACATTCTATTATTCAAACCAATTCAAGTGGTTCAGCCCGCTCTTCAATAACATGTAATATTCCTTGATGATCATCACTATCTAGTCTCCACTTACGATGTCCACGTGCATGTAGAATTGGATGAAGGGACATGGCAGTAGCAATTACTAGGTGGCTATATTGATATACCTTGTTCTCAGGTTGATAATCAATGAAATGAATCATGTTTTGAACAATTTTGATTTGCTTAAGATATGTCCCTTGCAGTACAACTAAACCTGAAGGAACCGACATTCCAAGATAAGATATAACATTTACAAGGTCAATAGAAGTAACAAATAATTCAAAATATACATTCAATATATAAATCATGTAAAAGCATCTATTTATTTAGTTAGACCTATGGAGAATGACATTCCATCACTTGTTTCTGATTCTACTAGCTTTTGCCTCTCTCTTGTGCAATGCAATAGATAATAACTAACACCTTCTATGTTTCCAGGCTCTGCTATGACTGCAAAAACATCTCCTGCACCAAAATAAGATGGAAATTTGTAACAAAAATTATAGTTCCACTATCATTTAAGTTTATGTAAATTTACTTTAAAAATTAGTCAAATAAAATTTAATAAATGATTAAGCTACAAATTTACACAAGCTCATACATGCACAATATAAATATATATACATGAACCTTTTTAAATTAGTCCTGAAATATGGTCATAATCAATTGAAATCAAAGGAATGTATTCAAAGCCTACATCTTCATTTTCATTGTATGTGTCACTAACATGTAGTGGCACCAAATTCCGTGCACTGACATATCCTTGTTGTTGGTTGTTGCATTCATCATACTTTTCTAAAATGCAGTCATAACAAAAACATGAGTAATCCCTAGTGTGCAATGTCCATGGGAAACTACTTGTACTCATGACAGAATGCAACGATTTTGTTTTCTCTACCCTCTTGCATCCATGCATTGATCTTCTATCCACACCTACAAAACATAATTTTTTGCATTAAAAAATAGTAATCAATATAAATATATTGAAACTAAAATAAACAAACTTGCATGTACACATATATGTATATTTAAAGATTTAAATTCAAACAAAAACATACCTGATATCTCCCAAAACACTCTATGCGGAATGTATCAGTTGGTTGTTGGAGATGTGCCAACCTCATTTGATGCAAAGTGTTTTTGACACCATTCAACAACATCATGTGCATCTTTTATGTGATATCCCTCATAATTCATTTGATGCGTTCTCAGAGCACGTTTGATGCAAGCTCCTGCACCATCATGTTCACCCTTTCCATGTCCACTCTCAAAGAAGCTCCAAACATGTGGTATGTTGTCATTTTGATGATATCTACATAGTGCATAAAATTGCCTTGATGATTTGAATTGTGAAGCACATCCATATGACCATACAAAATGATTTTCAATTTTGACACCCCTAATTGCCAAATATTCAAAAAAATTCTTGAAGCAATGTAGTACAAATAGTGTGTCATGCTCTTTGTCATCACTAATATAGAAGTGATATTCTTTCTTATTGACTTGTGCCTTAGATGAATTGTCAACACCATCCAAATCCACTTGTGCATGTCGATAACACACTTGCACCATAATAGTCATCTGCTTTGAAAAATAGTATTGTGATTGAATCTCTTTTTGATGTACAAAAGAGTAATTTTCTGCAAAGTCAACTACTAATAATACTGTTCCAAGTGGGAAAGTATCTCTTAATGTTTGAAACTATTGTGCTTGCCACTTAGAAAAGAAAGAATGTTGTATGTATGGTTATATCAATTTACGGAACTTTTCCATAAATATTCCCATTGGTATCTCCTCTTCTACATAATCTAACCTTGTTGATTCCTTGCCACTTTTGGTATGAAACTTGATGTACTTGTAACTCTTGCAAGCTACTAACTTTGTTAGGTTGGTATCTTCGTCACTCAAAGGAATTTTAGCCAAATTTCCACATGTTTTACAAACTCCTTTTATGCAACTAATTTGACTGGATGCATTATCATCATTTGATTTATCACATATGATGGATGCTATGAATTGACTTGCCTATCTAGGAGGTGCATTCTGAAAGCCATCACTTTTTTCTCTAATATTTTGAAACACTTGATAGTAGAGATAAAATTCAATATGATGATGACAAAAAAAAGTTTCAAAAACCTTATTTGTCCTCACATAATATGGCCTTAACTTTTCAAACATTGTTTACCCAATCTTTATATGTGGATTTGAATTACAAAACAACACATACATCTCATGTTTTGTTATGTCTAACCAATGTTTTCTATGTAATTCATTATTATTAGGCCCAATCTTATGTTTGATAACATCTCTTCTATTTGATGAAGGACAAGTATTGTAACACCCCGCCGTGTTAACCCCAAAGGACAACAAAATATCGCAATTTTTTTTTTTTTGAAAGATAAACATTACATAAGATGATTGTGAACACACATTGTATAAGATGATCATAATATACTTTATATGACAAAACTTAACTAGTCCCTTGGGGTTACAGGGTTACATTACACGAAAATCTCCCCAACCAAAACATTGTTAAAGATAAAGCCCATAAGTTAACAAAAGAAGCATACATTCACAAGATAACATAATCATTCAACAATCCATAAGCAATAGTGATGAAAAAGATGCATACATCATTTTATTACAATTTAATTCATAGTTTTAATATTACAATTGTGGAGCAATTTTCCACAGATATAATACATCAGGAATATATTACAACATTACATCATGATTCCCTTATAACAACGGAAAAGTACATCAAGTACAAGAATTATTACATCAATGAAGAATAAGGTACAAGGAATAGAGTAGTCTTCAACCAAGTGAAGCTCTGGAAATTCTGCATTTGCTTTCATATCACGAATACAAACTAGGAACCCAATGGGTGCATAACACGTTCCACCCAACCATGTGGACCTGAAGGTCCACCCCCCGTGCTAGAAGTGACAAGAAAGACCCATGACCAAGACAAACAAGCAAAATGACCACAAGACCACACCACAAGAGCAACCAAACATAACAAACCGCACTCTCAACGACTACTTACAAGGTGATTGTTTTCAGAGGCATACAAAGGGAAACTCAAGGGATACTATGGGAAAGTGTCATTGCATAGTCCTATCATGGGTTATCCTAGTTGCTTCTCAACAAGCACCGGCCCCCATCTATGGTTATCCTGGCTACCTCGCACTAGGTGCCGGCCCCATAGGGTGACTCATGTGGGACCACTAGCCTCTCATGAGGATGAGGTAGCGATCTTGCTGACCATGGCCTTCTCAACCCACCCTTAGTCTATAGAAGCACTAATGGCGAGGGCAAGGTATCTTATTTATCTTTAGTTTATGTATCCTTCCCAAAATCACTAGTACATTTTGTTAGGTTTTCACTTATTTAACCAACTCTTCAATGGGTTATCCAGGCCGCCCCTTTGTGCATCGGCCCCCATGGAGAGCCACTCTCCCTAATAGCCCTAAAACAAATCCAAGTCATCAAGGGGTGTACCAAAATAGAAAGAGTACTAAAACCACAAAACCAATGTACCTACGAGGCATGAACCATCTCGCCAAAGCCATTAACAAAGACAACCTTGATACAAGGTTTGACTCACACATGAAACTCAAAATCAATAGTAAAGATCAAACTTATTATAATGATTAAACTATGGAAGTTCAACATGGAACAAGACTTTCTTTAGCATCTAGAAGCCTATAGGACAACCTACCCTTACACTCCCATAAGAGTAACACAATGACATGGGTTCCCAACATGTTCTCACAACAAGTCCATACACATAATCTATTCCAAACGAAAATAATGCAAATGAACAATGAAACCGATCATGGGGCATAAATAAAATTAACTTCTTAACCTACTAACATATTCCATAAAACAAATGAATATTAATCACTACACCTCTTTGTACGAGAAATTGAATACTAGTTTGGACAACTAAGGGATTATGCAATTCATATACACATACACAATCAGGACTTAACCAGAAACTGAAGTATACAGATAAACTAAAATAAAAATTATTTTTACAAATTAACTAATTTAAAATAAGGTTTATAAATATTTTGCTTATATCAGTAATTAAATTACTAAGAAAATAAATATTAAAAATAAAAAAACCTTTTACAAATTAACTAATTTAAAATGAGGTTTACAAATTTCTTTTGAAACTGAAGTATACGGATAAACTAAAATAAAAATTGTTTTTACAAATTTACTAATTTAAAATAAGGTTTATAAATATTTTGCTCATATCAGTAATTAAATTACTAAGAAATTAAATATTAAAAATAAAAACCTTTTTAGTGGGCGGATGGGTGGGCTCCTCCCCCCTCGCCCCACACACAGACAATGGATGTCTAAATGGCCGGGTGGTGGGGCGTGGGATGGACGCGTGGTATTTGGGTCGGGCGGTGATAACCACACCAACATACCAAATTTAGCAGTATGCGAATGGCATTGGTAGGTTTATTCGGCCGCCTCTTTGCTCGGTTAAATTGAAGGGGTCTAGTAGAATGATGGGCTCAAGTTTCACAAAGTCGCCGAGGGATACCACGACACACCTACGCGGCGTGCGTGTGAAATTGCATAATTACAGGTCTGCGGGGGAGGAATTTCATTTCATGCGAAGGACAGATTTGCAAAGCTCCTAATCTTTATCCGTATCCGATGACTGACGGTTCATTATTGAGCTTTCATGTTAAATTTAGGAAGCCCTCTCCTAAATTGCGGTTCGGCTCCTTGGTTTCTGCTTTTATGTTTTTGTTGCAGGGTGATCCGGGCGCATTTTCGGCAATGGCGAGGCTGGCGAAATCGAAGTTCACCATCATCATTTCGGTGGAAGGTCTTGATTCCTTCGGGGTCGATACTCCTGTTTCGCTTGTGGCAACGGAAAGGCAAATTGCCTTTCGGGAAGTAACGGACCAGCGTCTCAAACGAATATTGCTTGAAGATGATCCGGCGACGGTAGCTGCAGTGAAAATGGTCCTTGGAAAGGAACATTTAGAGCGTAAAGAATTTCCAAGGGATAATACTCAAATTTCTTCCAGGTTTCTTGCGGTGCTCATGGACATTGCCACCCCAAAACCCTTGGCCAAGGAATTGATGGTGCGACTGTTTCGGAAGGACTTGCTCGGGGGCATCGATACTTCTCTGAAGGCAGCCCTCTTGGGTAAGGGCATACCACGCCCGGCGGACCTGGCAACCATGTGGGATTCGGATGATGCTATCAAAATTTACCCCTTTCTTCTGGATCTTAAAGGCTCTGAATTGTCTCGGCATCGCACACTGGCGGAAATGGCAGTGGAGTTTCTGAAGAAAAGAGTGAAGCTAGTGCCAGCGGAGGGTATGGACTGGGTGGAAGGCTTTATATGCTTTGCAGAGGTAAATGGTTTCTGGGTTTAAGGGGGGAAGGGTAAGTGTTCGTCTGGTATGTCTGTTAATGTATTGATAGTCGTGGTTTCTTCGAACTGGAGCTTTGTTTTTTGCAAATTTGTAATCTTTGAGGAAGCAAGTCTCTGTTTTTGCTCGGTGCTTCCATTATGGAAATGGGTCGAACTCTGTCCTGTTAATTTTTTGACTGTTTGAAGCTCATCGATGGAATTTCCTGCAATGCAGACGCATGTATATTTTTCTGAATATATAAAATCATCACCTTACGTATCAAAAAAAAAAAAAAACCTTTTTACAAATTAACTAATTTAAAATGAGGCTTACAAATTTCTTTTGCTTATAAATAAATAAATTATGAGAAACTAAATATATGTATAAATTAAAATAAAAAATGTTTTACAAATTAAAAATAAGCTTTACTTAATCTAAGGTTTACAAATCTTTTGCTTACTGAGAACTGAAATATATGTAAAAATTAAAATAAACGTTTAACAGGTTAAAAATAAGATTTACAAATCTTTTGTTTACTAGAACCGAAATATATGTAAAGAATTAAAATAAACATTTTACAAATTAAAAATAAGATTTACAAATCTTTTGATAGCATAAGTAAAATATGTATAAATTAAAATAAGCGTTTTACAGATTAAAAAATAAGATTTACAAATCTTTTGATCACATAAGTAAATTTAATTTCAATCTATAGATTATGTTGATAATGATAATAAAAATTATATTTATACTAAAATTTAGGCAACATAAGGTACTATAACCAATTCGTGTAAAACAAATGAATAGATATTATTTATCTATTTACCCAAAAATAAGGGACAAATACCCATACATGATGTGAAAATTAAATCAATTAGGGCATAGTACTATTTAATTTAATTTTATTTTTCTTAAGAATTTTTACTGTATTTTAAGTTCAACTAGGTTTTCTACAGTTCAATGGAGTTTTCCAAATTTTCTTTTTCTACAGCCGTAAATCAAAATTTACTAAAATTGAAAATTTTACTAAACTTAAATTTTATTATATTTTTCCTAAAAAAATTTACTGTTCAACAAGGTTTTCTACAGTTCAAAGGAGTTTTCCAAATTTTCTTTTTCTATAGCCGTAAATCAAAATTTATTAAAATTGTTTAGGATAAAAATGTAGAAACTTTACAATTCTAAATTCTAATTTATTTTATTTTATTTTTCTACAGTTGTAAATCAAAATTTATTAAAATTGTTTCTGCTAGGTTTTCACTTCAAATTTCCATTCTTCATAATTAATCCAAACAACATAATTGTAAAGGAGTTATTTAAAATACAATAATGACAACCTCAATTATGCACTCGCCAATGGAGATGGAGAGTTGGTTGTTTTCAAGTGCTTTTCGACTGTGATGTTTTCTTCTCGCTTCCCCTTCTTACCAGAGCACATGCAGGTTAAACCCTTTTCTTTTCTTCTTTTTTCTACCTTCTCCAATTTGTATTCCCTCGTGTTGTTTATCAAAATTATCCCCAAATAAATTAAGAAGAGCTCTCTCTAGTTTTTCGACAAGCTAAGGGACAGATGGCAAAATTTTGAAATTTATTTACACTTTCGAGGGTGCACTCGGCAACTTGATTGTTTCTTGTTTTACCACCTGTTACTGTGCTTAAAAATTTGGACAATAATTTTCACCCTATTTTTAATACTTTACATCATTACTTATTTCATAATTTATTATTATTATTATTATTATTTAAATTTATCCTCCCAATATAATATATGCATTAAGTCTATTTTGATATTTTATTTATTACCCCCCCTTTTTTATCTCAATATTTAAATTTGTAAATAAACTCAATTAAATTTAAAAATAAATATTATTTATAAATACAAATTTATGCTTTATTTACATTTTCTTTTTCATCTTTAATAAAGGAATAATACTATAAGCTATTAAATTATTATCCTCTTTTAATTAATTAATAATTAATTAATGAAATACTCTTAATAATTTAACAATTTGATTTAATATTTTAATTAAATTACGTTAGAACTATGAGCAACATAACCCAATTAACACTCGACAATAATGAATCTTGACCATGCAAAAATAATTGAAACACATTAATTAACCAATTAATTCAAACGACAACATAGATCAACATTAAATGACTAATTAAAAATGAATGACTCAAACAAAACAATACCAAGACAAGAAAAAGGTCACAAACAGATGACGACATTAGACATAGTGATGGGGTGATGGACTAGGATGAGGATACTTTCTTGTCAAATCCTTAAACCACATCATATCCATTGGGTATATTGGGCACGCTCAGACCCGATGGTGCGGGTGGAGTTGGTGCCCTGTACCTACAATCCTGCATAACACCAAGTGTCAAAACAACATATATATTCCATGCCAAACATACCGTGAGAGAGAATTGTAGTGTAGCAGGGCGCTCATGGATGAGCGATGCAACATTATCCCTCTCACCCAACTCTCAAACAATTAACACATCATCATAAACATCATGAAGTGAGCATTAATCAATTTAAGTAACCACACAATATCACATAATCAGGTAGAGATGAACACCATGCATCATTATATCATCAACATTATAAAATAGTGTCATGTGCATCCAAACAAAACACACAAGTCAAATAGGTGAAACAATCACCATTGAGGTCTCGAGTATGCATCAAAACATAAACAATATCATAAGAGTAGCAGATTAAATTTTATTATATTTTTCCTAAAATTTAATGATTATTAGCTCAATAGGGTTTTCTCATAACAGATTTTCTAAATATTCTTTTCTACAGTCAGACATCAAAATTTAATAAAAATTTAAATCTTACAAACTTAAATTTTATTATATTTTTCCTAAAAAAGTTTTATTGTATTTTACAGTTCAACAGTCTACAGTTCAACGGAGTTTTCCAAATTTTCTTTTTCTACAGCCGTAAATCAAAATCAAAATTTATTAAAATTGTTTAGGATAAAAATGGTAGAAACTTTACAATTCTAAATTCTAATTTTATTTTATTTTATTTTTCTACAGCTGTAAATCAAAATTTATTAAAATTGTTTCTGCTAGGGTTTTCACTTCAAATTTCCATTCTTCATAATTAATCCAGACAACATAATTGTAAAGGAGTTATTTAAAATACAATAATGACCAACCTAAATTATGCACTCGCCAATGGGGATGGAGAGCTGGGTTGTTTTCAAATGCTTTCCCCGTGTTGTTTATCAAAATTTTCCCCAAATAAATTAAGAAGAGCTCTCTCTAGTTTTTTGACAAGCTAAGGGACAGATGGAAAAAATTTGAAATTTATTTACACTTTCGAGGGTGCACTCGACAACTTGATTGTTTCCTGTTTTACCACCTGTTACTATGCTTAAAACTTAAGACAATAATTTTCACCCTATTTTTAATACTTTACATCATTACTTATTTCATAATTTATTATTATTATTTTATTTTAAAAAAAAATTTATCCTCCCAATATAATGTATGCATTAAGTCTATTTTGATATTTTATTTATTACCCCCCCTTTTTTATCTCAATATTTAAATTTGTAAATAAACTCAATTAAATTTAAAAATAAATATTATTTATAAATACAAATTTATGCTTTATTTACATTTTCTTTTTCATCTTTAATAAAGGAATAATACTATAAGCTATTAAATTATTATCCTCTTTTAATTAATTAATAATTAATTAATAAAATACTCTTAATAATTTAACAATTTGATATAATATTTTAATTAAATCACATTAGAACTATGAGCAACATAACCCAATCAACACCCAACAACAATGAATCTTGACCATGCAAAAATAATTGAAACACATTAATTAACCAATTAATTCAAACGACAACATAGATCAACATTAAATGACCAATTAAAAATGAACCACTCAAACAAAACAATACCAAGACAAGAACAAGGTCACAAATGGATGATGGCGTTAGACACAGTGATGGGGTGATGGACGAGGATACTTTCTTGTCAAATCCTTAAACCACATCATATCCATTGGGTATGTTGTGCATGCTCAGACCCGATGGTGCAAGTGGAGTCGGTGCCCTGTACCTCCAATCTTGCATAAGACCAAGTGTCAAAACAAGATGTATATTCCTTGCCAAACACACCATGAGAGAGAATTACAGTGTAGCAGGGTGCTCATGGATGAGCGATGCAACACTGTCCCTCTCAACCAATTCTCAAACAATTAACACATCATCATAAACATCATGAAGTGAGCATTAATCAATTTAAGTAACCAGACAATATCACATTGTAGACATATAAATTTAATCACTTCCATATGATTAAATTTGTTGCCTTTCCGTCTATCATATTAATATTAATTTATTAAATTAATATTACACCTTTCGCCTCACATCGGTAAAATATTTAACTTAATAATTAAATGTTTTATCTTTCACCTTTTTCCTCTCTAAATTAAATAAATACACTAATTATTTAATTTAGTCATTTTTCACCTTTTGATTTTAAATCAATTTAAAATTCATCATTTCTCTCTCCTTGTCACATCCTCCATAACCTTGCCCTAATCTGAATTAATTTAATTAATTCACGATTATGATGTGCATTCTCTTAATCAGAGATTAATGTCACATCCTCCTACATTTGCCACTTGCCTCTAATCTTCTGTTAATTAGCCTAATCCAATATTTGCACAACCTTAACCAAAATCAATTAGCTAAATTTAGCACCAATTTTTGGTCAATTCTTCCTTTTTTCTTTTTTGGATATTGCCCCCCTTTCCCATGTGAATTTTTAATTCACATTTATTTATCCTAGGTTCCTCTCATTTAAATGTGGATTTTTAATTCACATTCCATTCTTCCAGGGCTTCTAGAACCTTGGACTTGTCACAATCTCCACATGTGACCAAGTCCCACCTTTTTGGAGCCCACCTTTTATCCTCTAGATCATCCTATGAAGGTGAATTTTTAATTCACACTTATCCCCCCAACCACCTTTCACTTTCCCATGTAGATTTTTGAGGAATTCCAACGTTCCTCAAGTGTCTCTTTCACTCCCACTTGGGGACAAGAAATCCCTTTTTGTGGAAATCTTCTCACTCCCCAAGGTGCATGTCCTTTTTCCACCTCATGTACCTTCTTGACAACTCATCCCCACCTCATATCCCTTTATCCACTTCATAATTTCCACATAAAGTCAAGATGCAGGGTCAGGTTCTCAAACCCAGCCCCTTCATCTGGCCTTGCTTGGAACAATCTTGACCATTGAATTTCTTTAGAGAATTCAAATTCTCCCCATATAAATACCCTCCCTCAAGGGCATTTCAATACTTTGCATTTGGATAACTACATGCTGTCCATTCGAACTTTCAAACCTTTCAATCATTCAACCATCTTTGTTCATCATTCAAGTATTGAATCTTGCATAGCAGTCACCAATCCATCATCATCTACAGCTACAATCATTCCAATCAAGGGACAATCAAGGAGAAATCAACAACAAGGAAGGTGAAATCGTTTCTATCTTGTTTTGTCCATTTTCTTTCTTGTTTTATCACTCCTTTGGCTAATCTTGAGGTGTCTTTGGTATTTTATCACTTGCATTTTGTTAGTTTTTACATTTAGAGTAGGTTAGATATAGAGGTATATATTTCTGCAATGGTTCTGGGACCCACAAACCGTTCTTATTTAACCCCTTTGTTTTAGCTTAAGAATCAGGCAGAAAAGGTCAAGGTAGTTACGTCGCTTGCCGCAGAAGGCGTGAAGTTCTCCCGCCTCGTCACAGAAAGGCTGCGAAGTAATTCCTCCGCCATTGCAGAAAGGCTAGTTTTCCGGTCTGCTCCAAAGGAAGCGCCCCACTTCTCAAAGTTTTACTTTTCTCTAACGAGTTAGCGGTGATTAGGGATAAATTTAAAAGGATTTTCTAACACGATTCTTGCAGTGGGAGGGGAATAACTCTCTTGTTTTTTTTTTTTGGAAATCTAACAAGTTTGTTGCAGAAAGTCGGCAGCGCCTCACCTTGTACGCAATGCCCCGCTTCTTACGCAGCGCCCCACCTTGTACGCAGCACCCCGCTTCTTACGCAGCGCCCCACCTTGTATGCAGCGCCCCACCTTGTACACAGCGCCCCACTTCTTACGTAGCGCCCCACCTTGTACGCAGTGCCTCGCTTCTTACGCAGCACCCCACATTGTACGCAGCACCCCGCCTTGTACGCAATGCCCCACCTTTTGCGCAGCGCCCTTTACCTTACCATAGAAAGGCGAAAGCGTCCTCTGCCTTACCATAGAAAGGCGGAAGCGCCCCGACTTTTACTGCAAAAAGGCGGAAGCACCCCAAAACAACATAGTTTGGAAGGTAAAACAGTCATTTTTGCTTCATTTTTGCTCTCATTTTTTGTTGTTTTCAAATAGTAACCCTCTAACATCATTTTGGCAAGAATAGTGGTGTTTTTTGCTAATGTTTTGTAGCATTTTGTGGCAAAATTTGACCAAGGGAGAAGAAGAAGATAGCTAACATTTGCTTGCAGGGCCATTTATTTAAGCAAAATTTTGAAAAAAAATAAAAAAATAAAAATTTATCTTTGTTGTCCTTGAACATAGTCTAATTAGGGGGATTAACCTTTACCGCTGTTGTGATTTTCCGTTTGTTTTGTAACACCCAAGGGCATTAATTGCCAGCTTCCCTTGTACTTCTGTGAGCCCGGGAGCAGTTAGAGACTGCTAGTGTCTCTTCCTAGTGGGACTCGTCAGATTTCATCACCCAAGGGACGATTCCAACCACGCGTACCGCTGGTATATAAAGGTAGAGAATGAAAGCTGTACCCAATCCAAATAAGTGTCAGAATTGGCAGAAAGGCCGTCCAGGGTGATACCTAGATAGACATGAAGAGTTGGTCCAGCCTTCCAAAGATCTCGGGCCGGGTTCCCGACCACGCCAGGATGGAACGTGTTCACTTGGCCAGCCTCACGTAATTTGTAGAGTACACGAGGACCCCTGTAGTCTCTTGCGGCATCATAGATTAAGACTTTGCCTTGCCATACCCTTAATATTAATCATAGGATTGTGCTTGCTTGAACTGTTTTCTGTGAAAGACCTGTGAAATATTTGACACTTTGGCCTTGCTTTATCATTTTTCATCCTTGCCATAGCCTTTACCATCAAAATCAAGTTCTGTCCCGCTGCAGAAAGGCGGAAGCGCCCCTGATTCTGCTGCAGAAAGGCGGAAGCGCCCCTGATTCTGCTGCAGAAAGGCGGAAGCGCCCCTGATTCTGCTGCAGAAAGGTGGAAGCGCCCCTGATTCTGCTGCAAAAAGGCGGAAGCACCCTTGATTCTGCTGCAGAAAGGCGGAAGTGCCCCTGATTCACTGCAGAACGCTGTCTACGCCCCTGATTTTGCTGTCAATTCCCTGAAAGTACCCCACTTGGATTCATTTAGCCTCTAAATCACCGCTTAATCGTTCCCAACCATTACCCCATCATCCTAAGTCTCTATTTTGTCATTCTACACCTCCCAAAACCTCCATTTTATCCATTTAAACCTTCATTCTATCACTCCAAATCCTTGTTAACCATTATAAACCCCCATTCTATCACTCCAAATTTTCACGAATCACCTTTAATCTACCTTTTCATTTTAATTTTCCATTCACAAGTCAATACCCTCACCTAACAAATATCACAATTTTACCATTCACACCTCCTAAACACCACCCATAGCCAAACCGCCCTAACCTTGTTTTACAAAGTGGTTACCTAAATTGACTATAGCGCTTGAACTTGATTATTGGTCTTTAACTTCGACCCCAATCAATTTGCCTCCATCTTGAGGTGAATTTGGTGTTGTAAGTTATCATCCGTGGCCCAATCAATCCATTCCTAGCTTAAGGTGGATTCGGTGCCGTAATCATCCTATTAATCAATCAAAGCTCTAGGGTCACTAAGGGTAATCCCACGTGATCAAGCTTAAGGTCCCTCTCTTACATCTTCCAATCCAATCCTAATCCAAAATCCAAATCTGATCCAATCGAATCAAATCCAATCCTAATCCAAAATCCAATTCCAATCCAATCCAAATCCGATCCAATCGAATCAAATCCAATCCTAATCAAATCCAATCCAAATCCAATCCAATCCAAATCCGATCCAATCGAATCAAATCCAATCCTAATCTAATCAAATCCAATCCAATCCAATCAAATCCAATCCAATCCAATCCAATCAAATCCAATCCAATGAAATCCAAATCCTAAATCTAATCAAATCCAATCCAATCGTAATCTAATCCAATCCAACATATCCCAACAAAATCTGATCCAAGATCCAAACCCCATCTAAATCGCACCTTACCCAATCATAATCATTTGCCAAGGTCATTAATCTGCTCATCCCACATTTGCATGCCCGTTCAGACCCGTTCACAAGCAAAGAAGATGGCTGACCGTCAAGATCAAAATGCCCAATCCAACAATCCCCAAGATCCCAAGAACACCTCATCAGATCCCAACAAAGGTACCAACATCACTCATGATCCCCATAACGGTACTTCATCACACTCCAACACTAAGAATCAGAATAACTTGCCACATGGAGAAGAGAGCATGGTTAATCAACCTGAACTCACACTTGAGGAACATTTTAGTAATCCTGCCAATGTGCAAATGACTGACCGTTTGCTTGCGAAACATGGGGAAGAAATCTTGGCCCACTTGATTGAGAAGGGTTTTAAACCTCCCTCCAATGTTGACTTGTCCAAATACAAGGGTACCCCATCTCACATACTCCAAGGGTCCCAAAATGCACCCGAAGGTTCATACTTTTCCAATGTTCCTCCGATTGAGGGTTGGCATCAACCTGAATTTGGCAATGCCATCCTTTATGAGGTTAATTATCCCCCACATACTGCGACCTCAGTTATAGGTGGATCTCAGGTGCCCGATCCCAATAATCCTTTCGCTTATGGCATGCCACAAAACATTCCGCAACCTCCACCATTAACATTAACCGCACCCCCTCCTTTGAGCCCGCCTACAGTCAATATTGGGGGTACCTCCTTTGCTACATCACTTCCGCCTCCTAGGACCACTACCACACCACCTCAACAGGTTCCCCCGCTTACCATTCTACCTCAAATGCCTCCACAAGGCACACCCCAGTTGAACATTCCAAGCGGAACCCAACAACCTCTTTCACAAAATGTACCCACACAACCTCCGTTGTCTCATCCGCAACAACCCATACCCAATACTTTGACCTCTTCACAACAACCATCCTACCAATCACAAGGCAATCCACCTCAACCGCCTACCCAAACCATATCTCCCTTTCTTGCGTCCCTTTTGCATCCAAAGGTCCAACCACAACTTAATATCCCACCTCAGTCCATACAACACTCGATGCCGCAACAACAACCTCCACAACACTACTACTCCCATAACCAACAACAATTTCCCCAACAATCGCTTTATACGACCTCCCTTCCATCACAACAATACCCCCAATACCAACAAATCAACGCACAACGTCCCATCCAAGTTTCCCAATGACTTGCCCCACACTCTTATCAAACAAATCCATATTATGTCCCACAACAACAACCCCCATATCAATAGAATCCCCCATCTTACCAGCAAACCATGTCATCATCCAATCATTCAAACCCGCATTTCAACAATCTGACACCCTTTCAACAAGATCCCTCATCTTTCTATCATCTATATCCCCCCAACCCACCACCAGCTAGCTCGGACTTGTTAGAAATCAACGCTGCCCTTAAGGACCTTCAAGCAGGGGGCACAAAACAATCATTCAAATTTGAAGATATATGCCCATATCCATTCGATCCATCCATCTCATTGATCCCATTCCCTAAACATTTCGAGATTCCAAAATTTGACAAATACAAGGGAGACAAAGACCCTAAGGCCCACTTGCAAGAGTTTTATGCACAGTGTCAAGAAGTCATGTATAGTGATAACTATCTCTTACGTCTGTTCCCAAGAAGTCTAGCAAGCCATGCCCTAGATTGGTTCATGACTCTCGAAAAGGGGTCTATAAAAACTTTCACAGACTTATCAGAACAGTTTGTATCCTACTTCTCCTTCAATTTGTGGAAGGAAACTGACACCTTAGATCTCTTGAAAGAGAAACAACGGGATGGAGAAACCTTTACCAGCTACCTCCAACGGTGGCGTGCATTAGCAAGTCAAATGAAAAATCCTTTGAAAGAAAAAGACATGGTCACTCTTTTTGTGGAAAATTCACATCCCGATATGGCCCACAATTTTAGACTACACTGTGTCACCACTTTCGCTGAGATAGTGGAAAAGGGACCTATCCTTGAACGTGCCCTTATCGCCAAAGGACACATTAAAATACACAGTCATGACAAAGAACGGTCATTCGGAGATAAATCACGATTTTGGAACAAAAACAAAAATGCAGTGAATGAGGGAGTGACAGACACCAAACATGTCCAAGTGGCTAATGCATCCCAAGGGCAACAACAGTCTGTACCCAACGCCATATCAGTACCACAGGGGGCACCTCATCCCCCTCAGCAGTCAAATCAAAGGAATCAAGGGAACACCAAACGTCAATACACCCAATTGGGTGAACCCTTAAGTGTCGTTTTCAATAAATTGTTGCAAATCAATTACCCCATCACATACCCTGTCACCAAACCATTCGATGAGTCCAACCGCCTGCATGGTTTAAAGAAATGAATATTGTGACTTATAAAATCAAAGGACACTTTGAATAAGTTCGTGGTTTAAAAATTCAGTGTCCAAGATCTATTATTCAGGAGATACTTATACCATCCTACCAACCATCGTCAACCGAATCTATCAAATGTTTTCCCAAACCATAGTCAAGGTCCTAGCACCTCCACTAGTCATCCCCAAAATAACAACACCAATAATGTCAATTATAAGAATGTGCCCTTCAATTATGAAGGCGTTATTCATTACATTGAGCAGGTGGAACCCCAAGTATCCATGATACACGTTAAAGCCAAAGACCCTCAATGTGCTGTGACTACGCGACAGGCCCGCATCACCATCCCTGCAGCCTCCACACCCATCCAACCCGCTCCTGTAAACTCTCAATATAACATCCTTGATCACCTAAGGAAGACCCCCGCTCATATATCTATTCTGGATTTGCTTAAGTCTTCCCCGGTACATCAAGAGATCCTCAATAAAGCCTTGCAGGAAACCCATGTCCCAAACGACATCGACCCCACACAATTCCAAGCTTTGGTGGGACACTTGACTTTGTCTCACCACCTCCATTTCAGCCAAAATGATATGCCCAACATTGGCATCAATCACAACCGCCCCCTACATATCGAAGTCATAATTGCCCATCATAAAATAAAAAAGGTCTTGGTAGATAATGGCTCTGCCCTTAATCTATGTACTTTGAAATTCATAAAATAGATAGGGTATTCTCAAGCGGACCTAAGCAACCAGATAATTACAATCAAGGCTTATGACAATGCAAAAAGAAATTCAGAAGGAATTATCAGTCTCCCTATCCAAGTGGGACCTGTGCTCCAATATACTACCTGCCATGTCCTTGATCTGGACTTACTGTATAATCTCCTCCTTGGCCGCCCATGGCTCCATGCTATGCAAGCTATTCCATCCACATACCATCAATGCCTCAAATTCCTAGTTAATGAACAAGAGGTCACCATCTATGCCGACCCCCAACCATTTGAGTATTGTCAAGCTTTAGAAGCATCTTTTCCCCATTTACATTATTGTCCTGGGGTCGAAATGGGGGCGTCCCAGTCATTATCCTCCAATCCATCATCCTCCAATCCATCATCTACCGTAATCACCACTCCATCCTCCACCACTAATCCTTCAGTCACTAGAGTCCAGATCATTGACAAAGGGTGCGGTGAGTATGAAATGCATACAACTCTTAATGTAGCCACCATGCCACTGTCACCACATGAGTACGGTCAACCCTCACATGCTATACAAACAGAAGACAAGATCATCACCTTCAGCGGTAAAAACATTCCTACTACCACTTTCAGGTCCCCGAGTGTCAAGTTATGAGGAATATTATAAGTCATGAGTTTACCACAAGAGCCCTAACTTAAACTCTCTAAAGAAATATTTTCAGGAAAAGTATCCTTGGCCAACAAAGTTCGTGGAGAAACATAACTACTAAGGTAGAGGCCTGGGTAAAGAGGAACAAGGGCGATTGCAACCCATTGACACACAACAGTTACCAAA